>SKCR01003521.1:0-217526 GCA_019454045.1 Zanthoxylum bungeanum
TCGCCAGTTGCGATGCTAAAGTCCATCAGGATTTTGTTGTCAATTGCCGCATATCATGATTATGAGATTTGGCAAATGGATGTCAAAACAGCTTTTCTAAATGGATTTCTTGATGAAGAAATCTATATGGAACAGTCGGAGGTTTTGCATCCAGCGAAAACTCGGGCATGATATGCAAGCTGAAGAAGTCCATTTATGGACTTAAACAGGCTTCACGAAGTTGGAATCTTCGATTCGATGAGATAATCAAATTGGCTGGTTTTCTCAAGAATTCGGAAGAATCCAGTGTGTATAAGAAGGCCAGTAGGAGTATGGTGGTATTTTTAAAACTCTATGTTGAAGAATCCTTATCATTGGGAATGATATCGGGATGATGCAAGGCGTCAAAGCTTACCTCTGTAAGAATTTATTCATGAAGGACCTGGGTGAAGCTTCTTATGTCTTAGGCATAAAACTCTATAGAGATAGAGAAAGGAAGGTTATTGGGTTATCTCAATCAACGTACGTAGATAAAATCTTATAACAGTATAATTTTGATAACTGTAAGACAACAAATATACCGTTCAGATATAGCTTACATCTTTCGAAGAAGATGTGTCCGCAAACAGAAGATGAGAAGATTAGAATGTCTAATCAACCTTATGCTTCGTGTTTGGGCAGCATCATGTATGTCATGTTATGTATTAGGCCTGATATCAGTTTTGCAGTTAGTGTGACCAGTTAATATCAGTTCAATCTAGGAAATGACCATTAGATGGCCATTAAACATATCCTCATGTATCTTAAAGGTACTAAGGATAAGTTTATTATCTATGGAGGAAACGAACTGCAAGTTAATGGGTATACAGATTGCGATTTCCAATCGGATCCTGATGATAGAAAGTCTACATCAGGATTCGTGTTTACCCTTAACGAACGTGCAGTTTGTTAGAAGAGTTCCAAACAGGGGTTGACAGTTGATTCCACCACAGAGTCAGAATATATTACAGCTTCTAAAGCTGCAAAAGAAGCTGTTTGGGTTAGGAACTTTATCATAGAATTGGGAGTAGTCCCAATTATCGAGAATCTGATTCTGTTATACTGTGATAATACTGAAGCCATTGCGCAAGTAAAACAACCAAGGGCGCATCAGAAGTCGAAGCATGTAGAACGAAAGTACCACATCATTCGAGAGATTGTGTCATGAGGGGACATTGTCGTGTGCAAGGTACCGAGTGAAGATAATGTAGCGGACCCGCTTACAAAGGCCATACCTCAGAAGTTATTTGATAAGCTTATGGAGTCGATGGTTACTAGATACAATCGATATTGGCACTAGATCAAGTGGGAGATTTTGTTAGGGTTGGTGCTCTGAGCGCCAATTTTATTATGTTTTTCCTTGTAAATACTAATGTAACATTTTATTATGAATAAAATGAACATTTTCTTTTATATAACTTCTTCTCTATTATGGTAAAGACGTAACAGACCTTAGAATGATTAGTTATGATATTGTTGCAAAAGCGTCGCAACTGACATTGAGTTGTATCATGACGTTGTCATTCTTAGACTGTTCCCGGTCAAGGTTTACACTACTTGGTCAGTAAAGTAAACCCGTTGAGACTGGTACATATCGAATATTGGAATCTTGGATTCCAATAGTTTCGCAGTGAACCATGAGTCTTGGAGACTCGTATAGACATGTAGGTGTTTATAGTGGATAAACATTGAATGACTCACCGAAGATTCTTAATGGATGGTACTCCAACGTCAATAAGAATCTTCTCGGGTTGAGTGAGCATAGTGAATCTTTGACTTGAGATACCACTGTGGATATATGAGTTATCCTCCACACTTAGATGGTAGTCACGTCACCGATCTATTTAGATCAGACTTCCGCCTATTCGTTGGGTGTGGACTGATGCTCAGGATATCCTGTGTGTATCAAGAAATGATCCGTCAGCTCTGTGTAGAGAGCATAGGTATTCAATATGGAATTAGCAATCTGTTAAATCCATGGGCCCGTGGTACACTGTAGAAATCAATTCTAAGTGTTATTAAGGGATTGCTAATCGAAACGTCGACATGATTATATCTATATCTCTGGAATAATCTGGATACCAGTGACAGATGGATTATACGTATGCAGTGACCTCGACTTGTATGATTCAGTGAGTTTATCCATGTTCATCATAATTTACGGGTGGGTGAATTATGAACATGAAATTTGATTTTGTGAGGGATATGCCTGAATCTAGAGAGTCTCACTAATGAGATATACCCGTAGAGCACTAGGGCAATTGTTATGAATAATATTGATTATTTATAACTCGTTTAATGGTTAAATGAACAATACATGCAATCGGAACCTAACGGTCTTTTCCGAATTAATGTGTATTTGTATTTAATTCTTGATTTTATTAAATACACATTAATAAAATATCAAATTGTGATATTTGACATATATCATTAATATATGTATTTGAGATATTTAATGTAAATATAATACATATATTTAAGATATTTATATTTTTTATTTAATTATTTAATTGTTAAATAATTAAATTAATTAATAAAGTAAATATATTTTGTAATGATTTTAGCTTTATTAAGCTTGGAAATGGCTTGATATTATTGGAACACATTTTGGTTTGCTTTATTAAAGATAATTGTTAACTTTATTAAAGCAAAACTTGTACCAATTAAAATCAAACAAAATTTAAGTAATTGTTATTTATTTCTTGTCTTTGAAATTCGGCCAAGTGGGAATGTGTTTAAAAAATTGTTTTGTTTCATTTTTTACACTTAGACAAGTTTAACAAATATTTACAAAGTAAGTTAGAGAAAGTTGAAGAAAGAAAGGAAAACCAAAGCCAAATTTGGAATTTTTGTAAGTTTTTTTCACACTTTCTTCTACATAGAAAATGTTTCAATTAATCTTACCTTCAATTTGTGTTGCTAAGTTGATGTCTCTACTCTTTTTGTTTGTAATTAATTGTGTTTGAAGCTTGTTGGATGTGTTTAGCATGTATGTTTAATTATAAGCTTATTAGGTGTAATTAAGCTTATAAGATTAATTAGTAATCAAAGTTGCCATTCTAGAGTTGATTAGCCATTCCTAATTAACCTAGAATTGTTCTTAAGTTGTTTCATGATGGTGAGACTTGATTGGTGTAGTATTGGATTAATTAAAGTGTTGAATTTTGTCAATTTAATATAAATTGTGAAATTGGAGTAATTTATGAAATTATGGTTCTTAACCTAATCCAATTTTTGGGATTTTCATATATATGATATAATGTGATGTATATTTGATGTATATTAAATTTTGGATTGATTGGATTTGATCTTGACATGTTTTGAACATTTAGGGCCAAATCGCAATTAAGGAAAAATTCTGGGTTGTGTTCGGCTTTAGTAAAAAAATGGGAATCTTGTTGCAATTTCTGATTTGATGTGTTGGACATGTTAAAAATCATTTTAGAAATGATTTAGAATCAACCAAAATTATATTTGACAATTTTAGGACTAAAATGATCAAATTGTAAAAGATTGGGGTAAATCGGTAATTAAATGAAATATGATTTCTTGTGTTAAAATTTCAGATTTTAAGTATTGGTTTTATTTAATTAATATAAGAAAAAATTTTGAAATCGGAAAAATATGTTTTTCGCGTTCCGCTGCGCTAACCATGTAATTCCGTATAAAACCCCAACTTAAACTTCAATGGAGAATATAGACTTAGGCTTGGCCTATGGGTTCCTTTTTGTCTAATAATAATTGGCTTATTAACAAGCTTGCTAACCAAGCACATTATATTATACTCCTTAAGCCCATCAAGCCAATTTCATGTAAAGCCAATTAGCATTTTTTAAAATCTTTTCTTGCATTTTAATTAATTAATTTCCGGATGTTCATGAAATTTTTATTTGGAGCCGCCAAAATTTAATTTAACTAAATCATGAAATTTTCAGTCGTTACATATAATCAAACTACCCTAGGGATTACACATAATACCAGATATCTAGGAACTCATAATTCAACCCTGATTTGACTACCTTTTCCTAAATTTAATTATTGTACGACTCTTATAGGGAATCCTAATCTGACTTGAAGGCTACTTTACAGACTATAAAAGGAGAGATGGTGGAAAGGATTAATTTATTCAAGTTTTGTCTCTAACACTCGAGTTCTCAAAGTGTATATCACCCCCTAAACACTAGCCCACCGCCCAAACAGCAATCTAAGATGATCAATATAACCCTAAACCTTGTTCTTCCCTCTCTTTTCGTTCATCTACATTACTGAATTGAGCGTTGGAGTGCTAATGGCATCCACCACACCGGTGGATAGTTACTTCACGTTCACTTTGCTTTTCATTTGCAGGACCGCTGGTGCCCCTATTATACAAATTCTTGATTGTAGGCCGATGGTAAAATTCAGAGTTTATAATTTGGCGACCACCATGGGATCATGGTGATTCATAGCAAACAAAGATCCCTCAGTCTCTTAGTAAAAACACATCAGACCCCATGGTTGGATAGTTGACTGCTCTCCAAGAATGGGTGCGAGCACTGGAGGAGGAGAACCTCGTGGTGTGGAGCACCAACACTAGCCTCCAGAAGTAATTAGAGCAGATAGCATCGACCTCTTAACGGCGACAAACTCATGACAACCCCAACTGTCTTGTCGTTCATACTAACCTTTTAGGGACATTCGACGACATGGATGCCGATGACACATCACAGACGACCACCCTCAGAGCCGCATGAAAACTCACAATATCTATCATGTGGACCCATCACAACAAGTCACCTCCACCATGCGTAAAGAGATGAAGGAATTCAAAGATGCAATTCTCTCCAGCCTACCTGGGGTGAGACTACCAGTAATGAAAAGCTAGGCCAAAATAATTTCGGACACTCAGTTCCTGGAAACCATCACTGACGTACAACTCTTACAGAATTTCAGCCCCTCTGACATGAGGCTCTACGATGGATCAATCGACCCGGACGATTACTTCATCCGTTACAAGTATAAAATGATGTCAACAGCCCTAGCTCCGCATCAATGGGAGTTTGGAATGTGTAGAGGGTTCGGTGAGATGCTAGTAGGCCCATCCCTCACTTCATTTTTTACCTCACATATTGATCCATTGGATCATACCAAGAGTTGACAGATAAGTTTGAAGAATATTTTGTAAGCTCATGTAAGCTTGAGGAGACCACAGACGACCTCAACGCAATCCAATTGCGAAAGAGAGAGTCTCTACGCAATCCAACTGGCTCGCTTCAACAAGGAAATAATATCAATATCGGATCTCCACCAGCCAACAGCCGTGGAAGCCTCTAGGAACGGAATGCCCGCCTACAATGGACTCTATAAAAAGCTAACGAAGTTCCGATACTACAGTATGGACCGAGCTTTGGCTCGAGTCCAGATTGAGATTAGGTGGGAAAAAGACAAAATGAACAGGAAGTGTGAAGGTTCCACCAGCCACCATGGAGAGACAATCTTGAATCCCCCCAAGTGGCTTAAAGACTTTGATGCTAAGGCCCCACAACCAGTAGATGGGAGGACTCCACGTAGAAGGGAGCATCGACCACTCAATCGGGATTACGAACACCGACCCTCAACCAACGGGATTCATAACCGGTCATGTAACACCCCGGTAATTCCGAAAAATACTATGTTATAGGTGGCATAATACATGATATAAATCATGATCAAACGTGTATGTGCTCATGAATTACTTTTTGGAACATTCGATAAATTCTATGTAGTTCCGATACAAAATTTATTTTATGTTCTATTCCGGATAGCCTTAAGTATTTTGGCCATAACTTTTTCATACGATCTCCGATTATTATGAATTTTATATCGTCGAAAATATAAGAACGAGACCTATAATTTCCGTATTGGACATTTTCCAAATTCGAAACTGAGCAGGTCTAAAATCATGATTTACGTGGCTGCTATAGTGGATTTCGAGAATAGCCTAGAGTGAGTGATGTGGCAAACTCTTAGCCACTCATTTCATTACAAAAAATCAACCATTTGCCTATAAATAGAGCACTATTCATTCATCATTTTCTAAGCCAAAAACGTGAGCTAAGTTGAAGGAAAATGCCTCCATCTTCTTCATTCTAATGCAAAAAATTTGATGAAAGAGTGATGATTTTCAAGTTCTAAAGCACACAAAGTAAGCTTCTAACCTTATTTCTTTCATTATTTATTTTTTTTTCAGTTTTGGGCAAAGAAACTAGAGCCCCAAATTCGCATCTTGTATTCCCTTAAGGTTTGTATTCACTTAATTGGAATTGAAATTGTTGTTAGCATGCATTTTGAAGAGTGCCTTGATAGTACTAGCATGGGATGAAGCCTTTATATGTATGAATGTTTGGAGGATTATACTTTGTGATTTAAGGATACTAGATAATGATTTGTGTTTGGGTTGATGCTATGAGATGAGTTTCGATATATGTTGAAGTTTAAATGGTGGTGTTGAGATTACCTTGGGTATTGATATTGGAAGTGTTGGTGCTTGGCCCTGAAATCTGGCTAGCGTCGCGATGCTCAACACCCAACATCGTGATGCGTAATAAGTAGAGGCTCTCTACCTCGGGTCTAACCTCTGGGAGTCATGATAAAGAGCATAGAGTGTCACGATATGAAACATGAAATGCTCTCTACCTCGGTCTGCTTGTATGGGCGTCGCGACGCACAAGACCTGGCGTCTCAATGCGTGATTAAAATAGTTTCATCTCATTTCATTTTTCGTCCTATGATGTTAACATCAGTTAACACGTTAGCTATCCCGACACATATGCAACATGCATGATCATCCACTACATACATGACCATGATTAGCTTCTATTTTATATATGCTAATCATACTCGAATATATGACAGACTAGCTTTTCCGTAGAAATCTCTTCAGTCGCATCCAGGATCATTGGCATTAATCTGTGAGTGGACTTTTTCTTTTCAAGTTGATATTTATTTATTTTTTTTGAATTGAGACTTAATTTTAAGCGCAATAAGGTGTTAGCCATGTTGATTTCCAGTTATTTAATGAATGAGAATATTTTGAGAAGTTTTGAGTTTAAAAGCATATTTTTGTGATTTTTGGAGGCATGGAGGAAAAATACACCTCAAATGTGACATATGGAATTGACGGTAACATGTCCACAGGTAGATCAGGACTAGGGGTACGGCGATACGTAACACCCATAGATCCTAGTTTCAGGGCTAGAAGGACGGCGATACGTAACGCCCCTAGACCCCAGATTCAGTGTCTGGATGATGGCATGGATTGAGGGACGACGATTCGTAACGCCCCAATAGCATGGATTTGCACATATGGCTCTAGTTCAGTGGCTCGGGGGACGGCGATATGTAACGCCCCAATACACTAGTTTAAGCGTATGGAGGGACGGCGATACGTAACACCCCCATCCGTCAGATTTTCTACAGATTCTCAGAGACAAGATTTTTTGAAAAGATAGTTTTATGAAAGAGTTTTCAAAAGAAACAGTTTTATGAGAGACTTTCAGCAGAATATTTTTACGAAAGAGTTTTAGAAAGATTTCAATTCTACATGAGATCTCAAAGTCTTACAGACAGAAAGGATTTCCAGAAAAGTTTCACAGAAAATAGTTTTCAGAAAAGATATTTTCAGACCCAGCAGTTTTATGATAGAGCTTTCAGAAAGGATCATTTTTCTAGTAATATTTTGATTTCATAACCATGAATTTTCATAAAAGCATTTTTAGTTTCCGTACTGTCCTCTCACTAAGTCGTTCAAACGATCTAACCTTCCCCCACTTCTAGTGTTTCTATTTTGCTGGTTTACCTGGTGGACAAGCTCGGGATGATAGATAATGATGGCAATCACTAGGATGTTGAGTCCACCAAGTCAAGTTCAGAAGTTCAGCACAGTCAGTGTTAAGTAAAGTTGCATGTCAGACAATAATATTGTATAAGTCCTTGTAATATGCTAGGAGTGTCCATGAATAGAGCTGTAAAGAGAAGTATTATTGAGTACACAGTTATAAGTATTAAAACGCATTCTATGTTGTTGAGTTGGGCAATGGTCCCCGTTCATGATTTTATATTTAATATGAGATTAGTAGTGTTGATCACAATCAGAAAGGTAGAGGCTCATGGGGATATGTCAGCCTATTCCTTGCTGGTAGCATCACCGAGAGGGGGATGTTACAAAGATGATATCAGAGTCATGTTTAAGGAGTCAGTGTCTGTA
This sequence comes from Zanthoxylum bungeanum, assembly GCA_019454045.1. Taxonomy (NCBI): domain Eukaryota; kingdom Viridiplantae; phylum Streptophyta; class Magnoliopsida; order Sapindales; family Rutaceae; genus Zanthoxylum; species Zanthoxylum bungeanum. Next base: position 8,243 of record SKCR01003521.1, read on the forward strand.
GTGGGTAGAGTGTCGAGGTATTGTATACGTAGTATGCCCAGGATATCCCGTATGCGAGGCACTACCTCTCCAGTATCTAATCCTCGAGTACGTCATCAAGTCTTATAGAAGGTTAGTAAGAATTCCCAAAGCTATCTGAATATTCTTCCTAATGAAAGTGAGTATAATCCTTGTCCTAGTTGAGAATCCTTCTGTAGTCATATTGGTTTATTATCAAAAATTCAAGTCAAGTTATGAAAATAGATAGTAAAGTTCGAAGAATATCCACCTAGGGGGTTAAAAAGAGAAAGCTATAAGAAAGGTAAAGAATGATGTACAAATGCTTAAAGAAACCAGAGGCAATAAGAGGTAGAGATACAAAATGAGATAATAAAAAAAGTGCCAAAACGTATAGTAGTAAGGGGAATATAATAAGCCTGAGCAAGAATAAAAATGTTAGATAGACCCAAGTAAGATTTTTTCCCTCCTCAGAAATTTCTTTCAAGTCGATCCAATAGCTTTTGAGTACCTCGTACAAATAGCAAGCTCCCCGAGTAACGAATGATAATCAGAAAGATAAAAGAAGCGAGAAATATGATTTAGTTGTGAAACTCCTAATAGATTTGAGATACCAAAAAGGACGTAGAGATTCTAGATAACCAAATTCAGGCTCGTAAGCAAATAAAATTAACATCATAAGGAAAAATGATTAGTCACCTTAACCAAGGAATCTGATATAGATAAGGCCATGATCTACCCAGGTTCTAACCTCTCAGTGATACTGGTTAAGGAAACTGTCCTGATAGAGTCTATCTCATACCTATCTTACATGAGTAATAGACTCTACCAGGACATAGAATACCAGAACAAGGACATCAATATCCTGTTGATATGTAAATGCTTGTCCCATACTTTACCAGCATAGATAGAGATAATCGTAAGAAAGATCAGTAACCACAATACTATATTATGAGACATGGGCAGCAAACCTCGAGAGATGGTTTACCTAGAAAGTGTCTAAAGAGACTTCTAAGGTTAGAAAAGAAAAAACTCGACGAATCCAAGATGGATGATTTGCAGTACCAGTAAGAATCCATAGATCAAACCAATGCCAGTAGAAATCTATGTAAGTTTAAAAGAATAGACCCAAGAGATTGAAGACATTCAGGAGTTAACAAAAGTACCAGTACAGACAGAAGATTAAATGTCATAGCTGCATCATATAACAAGAACACGAATCTAGAAAGTATCCAATAAGAATGAACCACTACTAGCCATGGTGGCACAGCTTAGAGCAAAGAGATGGGTTATGGAAATAAATAATACTGAAGGATGCGAGAAGTGAGAACGAAGTTCAGTACATATAACATAGATAACGTAGCTTAAAGACAGTAATGTAAATGGAGACCTCAGAGTAATTGATAAAGTTATGGAACCCTAAGATATGGGAAGTCAATGCAGAACCTAACAAAATGAGTGATAATTTTTCTTTCCAGTAGCCCTTACTTTAGTAAGTATATAGACACCTAACCAAACCATCACTGAGCTTAGACGAATGACAATAATATGTATTCTCAGATCTCCATAGAATGCATATATTCACCCCTCTACTTAGAACCCAATAAGGATTTGAACAAGTAAAGAAGGGCATCTGACAGGATGGGAAAATCATGAAACAACTAGATAGCCCAACCAAGAAGTTCAACAGAACCTAGATAGGAATCATAAGATAGTAATATTTTATATGAGAGGAATAATTTGAATTCACAGTAAGTCTAGCCAAATCTAGAAGTGATAACATGCCCTATTGAAGAAATGATAGCCTTCAAGAAAGTAAACGCTCAAAAGAGTAAGGAACCATAGTGTGCAATGCGTATAATGACTCGCATAAGTAAGATATACGACTTATAAAGAGCTTCCCACCATACTAGAAAGAAAGAAATTTTAGTAAAAGTGCAACACCCAAACCAAAGGTTCAGTAGTGATACCATAACTTGTCGTAAACAATATGGAGCTTCCAGAGAAGTAATGACTTTAGAGGTTAAGAAACTGAGATAAGTAGGAAATTTAAGTAACAGAGCAAACTTCGAGAGGAAGAATAACAGAGACAATATAATAGGATTTTGAGAGAGCATGAATCTTAAGGAAGTTCTCAATAAATGATAGTATGACCAACAGTTGAAAATAAATCAGAAGTAAAGTTGAATGAGGTGATTCAAATAGTTCCTAGCAGTAATACCTTAGTGTGGGAGCACAATATCGGATATATAAATAAAGGAATCCTAGGATTACAAATGAGCAGCATGTGCAACTGCAACACGCATAGCTAGTGAGACCAGCATAGCCGAAAAAAGACTCCAGGACCAACCCCACCCTCCCAACCCTCGTTAGACAACAGCAATAATGATAGACCACGATATTCATCCCGATGATATTCTCGGAGACAATTGAATTCATGGTGTTGTATAGTATCCGATAAGAAGGTAAGAAATATTTAAAAAATAATATCCTTCGGATAAGAATACCGAGACATAAAATACGGAAACTTCAGACATAGTATTATGGCAGAAGAGAAGGGGGAAAAACTCTAAGTAAATGATTTAAAGAATGAGCATTAGTTAAACAATGATAGGAAAACATGAGTAATAGCGTTATACATGACTAATGACGTATAATAACAAACCTTTCCATTTAGAAATTGAAGAAGAAGGGTATCAACAAGAAATATTATGGAAGATATAACAACGAGCCCTTAGGCGCTAGTATAAGACCAAAGTTCTATTAAATATAGATTGGAGGAAAGATAACGAGTATAGCCCATATGTTTCCCTTCGCAGCACATCGTTATAAATGAGGCTTATGATGACTTGAAATAAATTTATTGAAGTGTAACATAAAAAAGGGCCAAAGAAACCAGGTATATGGATATGGTTGAGACCAGGATAATACCTAACAGAATAAGACTATGGAAATAACTGAAAGTGGGATAGCCTAAAGTGTAATCAGGCAAAGAGAACAAGTTAGTGTAGAAGATGGTTAATCAAATTTATACTAGCAACAAATTTGAAGGTACGAAAAGAGTATGAACATTAACTAGAACCGAATCGCCAGTGTCGACGTGAATAGTAAGGAATACAGTTTAAGCACAAGTATACGTACAATAAAGCTTAATATATGTACCTTGTTCCTGAAGAATTTGACCATGAACTATTGGCGCTAAGGAAATACCTAGAAGATTATTCTTTTATACAGTTACACCCAGAATGGAAGCGGAATATGAAAAAAAAACTAACCATAGAGAACAATAGTTTTTCTATGGACTCTGAAGTACCAGCTAAAAGACCCCAAAGATATATTTAACAAAGTCATTAAAGAGACTATATTATAAAAAGAAGGTGAAGAACCCGAGATATACTCAAAGTCAGGGGAAACGCAGGTCATTGGTTGTAGTATAAGTACAATAATGATAAGATAAACGTGAAGGGTAACATAAGTCTCAAGTGATTTTTAAGAATTAATGTTGTCATAGCAAGAGATATAAGAGGTTTCAAACAAGAGTGGAACTAAGATGTGTGGGACTGCAGGTCACAAATATAGTATCAGATTTAGAATTGATAGCTCATGTAGATAATAAGTTAGAGAATGTTGAGCATAACTAGAGGTCCAGTAATGGAGTTTCTTTATTGCATGAAAATAGTTTTAGCATTACGGTAGTGTAGAGTACTCAGTATAAGTTTCATGGAATGAGAATGATGAATTACCTCTCAGTCAAGAATTCAAGGGATTATTCACTAAATATCACAGACTTTGGTGCAGTATGTGCGAGCCTGGTAAGAGGTGTTATACATAAAAAAGATGTTAAGGTAAGATGAAGAGTATGTATGTTTTCTAGCCAAATGGTAAACGATCAACTTGGCAGAGATCTTAGTTATTAAGTCAAATTGAACCCAGGAAATACAGTATAGCTTACAGCAGGGTAAGGGTTCACGCAGTTAAATTAGAGTACATCCCCAGTTATGACTTCCAAGTCATGACATACAAGGTCCAGCATGATAATCACATTGTCATATGGTATAATGACATCGTATAGAAGATCGTCATGAAGTAATGTGATATTGTTGATGAAGTAGAGTTAGTTATGAGAATGCAGTCAGTTGAAAGTTGGTGGCCTAGGGAATGGTGTGTGAATCCGGCGAGTTGTGGTGAGATATTTAGTATCAAGGAACCTCAAGCCTAGACGAAATTCGGATTTCAACCTCAGAATGGGATTTGAGGACAAATCCTATTTAAATGGGGGAGAAAATATAGCACCCCGGTAATTCCGAAAACTACTATGTTATAAGTGGCATAATACATTATATAAATCATGTTCAAGCGTGTATGTGCTCGTGAATTACTTTTTGGAACATTCGATAAATTCTTTGCAGTTCCGATACGAAATTTATTTTATGTTCTACTACGGAAAACCCTAGTATTTGGGCCATAAGGTTTTCATACGATCTCTAATTTTCATGAATTGTATATATTTGGAAATCTAAGACCATGACCTACAATTTCCATATTGGAAATTTTCCCAAATTCGAATCCCAAGCAGGACCAAAATCTTGATTTACATGGCTGCTACAGTGGATTTCGAGAATAGCCTAGAGTGAGTGATGTAGCACGATCTTAGCCACTCATTTCATTACAAAAAATTTACCATTTGCCTATAAATAGAGCACTAATCATTCATTCTTTTCTAAGCCAAAAACATGAGCTATGTTGAAGGAAAATGTTTCCATCTTCTTCATTCTCATGCAAAATTCTTGATGAAAGAGTGATGATTTTCAAGTTCCAAAGCACACAAAGTAAGCTTCTAACTCTCTTTCTTTTATTATTTCTAAGTTTTGGGAAAAGAAACTTGAGCCCCAAATTCACACCTTGTATACCCTAGGGTTTGGATTTGCTTAATTGGCATTGAAATGTTGTTAGCATGCATTTTGAAAAGTGCCTTGATAGTACTAGCATGGGATGAAGCCTTTATGTGTATGATTGTTTGGGGGATTATACTTTGTCATTTAATGATACTATATAATGATTTGTTTTTGGGCTGATACTATGAGATGAGTATTGATATATGTTAAAGTTTAAATGGTGGTGTTGAGATTACCTTGGGTATTGATATTGGAAGAGTTGGTGTTTGGCCCTGAAATCGGGCTAGCGTCGCGATGCTCAACACCCAGCGTCGTGACGCGTAACAAGCAGAGGCTCTTTGTCTCGGGTCTAAGCCTTTGGGAGTCACGACGCGGGGCACATAACGTCACTACACGAAACATGAAATGCTCTCTGCCTCGATCTGCTTGTATGGGGGTCGCGACGCGCAAGACCTGGTGTAGCAATGCATGACAGAAAAAGTTTCATCCCATTTCAGTTTCGTCCTAAGATGTTAAAGTCAGTTAACACATTAACTATCCCGACATGTATGCAACATACATGAGAATCCACTACATCCATAACCATAATTAGCTTCTAGTTTATATATGCTAACCATACTCGAATACAGGACGAACTTGCTTTTCCGCAGGAATCTCTTCAGTCACTTCCAGGATCATTGGCAATAGTTATTATTCTGTGAGTGGACTTTTTCTTTTCAAGTTGATATTTATTTATTTGTATTTGAATTGAGATATACTTTTAAGCGTAATAGGGCGTTAGCCAATTTAATTTCTAGTTATTTAATGAAAGTAATATTTTGAGAAGTTTTGAGTTTAAAAGCATGATTTTGTGATTTTTGGTGGCATGAGGGATAAACCTACCTCAGATGTGACTTATGGAATTGACGGTTATTTGAATTGACGGATATAACATGTTCACATGTAAAACAGGACTAGGGAACGGTGATACGTAACGCCCCTAGATCCTAGTTTCAAGGCTAGGGGATGGGGATACTTAATGCTCCTAGACCCTAGATTCTGGGTCAGGATGATGGCATGGATTGGGGGACGATGATACGTAACGCCCCAAGACACTACTTTAGGCGTATGGGGGGACGGCGATACGTAATGCCCCCATGCATCAAGTTTTCTACTGATTCTCAGAGACATGATTTTTCAAAAAAATAGTTTTATGAAAGAGTTTTCAAGAGAAACAGTTTTATGAGAGACTTCCAATATAATAGTTTTATGAAATAGTTTTAGAACACATTCTATATTGTTGAGTTGGGAAATGGTCCCCATGCTTGAGTTTATATTTGGGATGAGATTAGTAGTGTTGATCATAATAAGAAAGTCAGAGGCTTAGAGGGATATGTCAGCATATTCCCTGTCGATAGCATCATCGAGAGGGGGATGTTACAAGTCATTACCAAACAGGTCGAGGCTCCCAGACTACAAATTTAATATGTCTCCCGGAGAATTAGTTTCAGTCCTAAAAAAATGGGAGATGAAGTAAGATGGCCCATGCGTCTGAGAGACGGATCTTGTAAAAAATACATGAGCAAATGGTGCGAGTTCCACCGGGACTATGGGCATATGACGGCCGACTGTGTCGCCCTATGGTTGGAGGTCTTAGTGCTATTGAACAAAAGATACATTAAAGACTTGCTTATAGAGAAATGCAAGGTGACACTAACCTGAAGGGATGAGAATGACGACCGAGAAGATGACCTCCCACCACCACCTCCAATTAACAACACCATGAATCTTATCTCAGGGAAATCAGAAATAAGCAGCATCTCTAACTCAGCAGCCAAGTGACACACAAAAGAAACTACAGTCGGAATACCCCTGCTTACAAGACCGCTCAGATGGACGTTTACCAATCTAACCATCAAGTTTTCCAATGACATGAGTTCAATCCAGACGAACCCCCATCATGACGCATTATGATCTCCTTACAAATAATTAATTTCATGATCAAACAGGTACTGGTGGATACCGGATCTTCAGCCGACATCATCTTCAATACAGCTCTAACCGATATAGACATAAAATTAGATAATATCAATCGACGGTCAACAGTGCTGATTGGGTTCAGTGGAGAGCAGAAGTTCATATTGGGAGAAATATCACTCCCAGTATACACTGGAGGGGTCAATAAGCTAACAATATTTCTGGTCTTAGACTGCCCCTCAGCATACAACTTGATCTTCGGCCGGCCATGGAATCATGACTTGAGGACAGTCTCGTCCACCTTCCACCAAGTGTTGAAGTTCCCCACAAAGTGGGCGATATAATATATCAGACGTGACCAACTTACCTCAAGGAGTTGCTATCAGACGACCTTGACGGCCAAGCCTTGTTCAACATAGCAATTATAGAAAGGGCCTCGTCGGGCCGAATTGGACCAGCCTGATATCGAGGAACTCGATGAGATCCAAATTCACCCCTTGCTTGTGGATCACAAAACTCAGATTGGAAAACCCAAGTTACGCATACAGTTAATAAACTTTTTCATTAAGCGAAATGACTGCTTTGCATGGTCGCACGAAGGTAAGATCGGGATAGACCCCGATATGATGACCCACGAGCTCCACCTGGACCCAGACTACCCCTAGTGAAACAAAAGAGAATGAAATTTACCTCTGAAATGATCCAAATCATCGACGAAGGGGTCCAGAAGCTTCTAGAGAATAGGGCCATCAAAGAAGTCCAATATACCGAGTGGTCAGCCAATGTTGTGGTAGTTCAGAATAAGAATGGGAAGTGGCGAGGTTGCATCGACTTCACTGATCTGAATAAGGCTTGCTCGAAAAACTCATTCTCCTTGCCCTATATTGATTCGATGGTCGACGCAACAGCCAAACATTAGTTATTAAGGTTCATGGATGCCTACTCACGCTACAATCAGATCCTCATGCATTCAAACGACCAAGAGAATACAACCTTCAACACTAATAGAAGGATCTATTACTATAAGGTAATGCCTTTCGAACTTAAGATTGTCGGGGCTACATACCAGCACCTTATCAATAAAATGTTTTCCCAACAGATAGGGAAAATAATGGAAATGTATATTGACGATATGTTGGTGAAGTCACTGAAGGCCAGACAGCACCTAGAGCACTTGGGGCAGACATTCGAGATAATGAGGAAATATGGCATGAAGTTAAATACTACCAAGTGTGAATTCGGAGTCATGTCTGGCAAGTTCTTAGGCTACATCTCACTCAGCGTGGGATAGAAGCCAAACCAGATCAGATCAAGTCCATCCTCAATATCCCCTCTCCTACATGCCCAAAAGATGTCATGCTACTCGCAGGGAGAATAGTAGCTCTAAACAGGTTCATATCCAAGTCCACGGACAAATGTTTCTCGTTCTTTTCCACCCTCAAGAAAGCGAAAGACTTTAATGGACTTTCAACATGCGAATAAGCTTTGAGGGAACTCAAGAAGTACCTGACCACTCTACCATTTCTATCCATGTCAGTTGATAAATAAAAGCTTTACGTCTATTTGGAGGTATCTGAACAAGCTATCAGCGCAGTCTGGTACGAGAAGAAGATGGGCTCAACTTCCAGTCAACTATGTGAGTAGAGCCTTACTTGATGCGGAGACTCATTACACTCAGATGGAGAAGGTGGTACTAGCCTTGATAACATGGCGCCGAATCTACGCCCTTACTTCCAAAGACACCCAGTCACAGTCTACACCACATATCCCATGAGGAACATACTCCACAAAACTGAGCTCTCCAGGAGACTTGTCAAGTGGGTAGTGGAGCTACCGGAACATGACATAACTTACCTACCTCGAACCGCTATCAAGTCTCAGGCACTAGCAGACTTCGTGGTCGACTTTTCCCCCAGTCTACAAAACAAGCTGACATGGAAATCCAGTGTGTCCAGCCGACAGTAACTTGGAGACTCGCTGTCGATGGATCGAGCAATAAGTGAGGATGCGGACTTGACCTTGTTCTCACCACACTTGAAGGTGACATATTGTAAAAAGCAATAAACTGTGGTTTCAAAGTCACTAACAACTAAGTTGAATATGAAGCATTAATTTATGGACTAACATTAGCTAAGGACCTCGAAATCAATGACATCGAGGTTCAATCATACTCTAAACTCATCATCAACCAACTCTATGGGTCATATAAGGAAATGGACTCACAGATGGCCTCCTACTTGCAAAAGGTGAAAGAAATTTATGTGACATTTGAGGAATTTGCAATTTCACAAGTTCATAGAGTTGAGAACTCTCATGCAAACGCTCTAGCCACTCTCGGTTCCACTACATAAGGGGACAAGCTCCAGTCCATTCCAGTGGTGTACTTACAATGGCTGGCCACCCGAAATGAAGAGACAAGAGACGTCGCATCGGTTAGTTCTACTGACTCCTGGATGACCCCGCTGGTGGAATATCTGAGAGACGGCACACTTCCATACGACATGAATGATGCTCAAAAAGTCCAACGCCAGGTTGCGAGGTTCACCTTGTATAATGATCAGCCCCTGAAGAGATCTTATTTTGGGCCCTACTTCAAGTGTGTCACTCTCGAGGAAGCCCAATTCATGCTAGCTGAGTTACACGAAGAAGAATGTAAGAACTACTTCGGAGGAAGAAGTTTGGCATGCCGAGCCCACACAACAGGGTATTATTGGCCTACCATGCGAGCCGACACGGTAGACTAGATGCAATAAATATCCCCTTGGCCATTCATGAAATGAGGCATGGACATCGTAGGCAAACTCCCAATAGCTTTGAGTCAACGAGTCTACGTGCTCGTACTCATAGACTACTACTCCAAGTGGATTCAAGCATCGGCCTTCGCCAAGATACGAGACTGAGAAGTCTAAACCTTTTTTGGAAAAATATAATCTGTCATTTCGGGCTACCAAAAGAGATAGTGATTAACAATGGCTCTCAATTCATCAGCCACCGCTTTCAAGACATCGGCAGAAAATGAGGAATCAAACTCATCTTCTCAATGCCACGCTTCCCACAAGCTAACAGTCAGGACTAATATTCCAACAAGACTATTATCAGTACACTGAAAAATGATTGGAGAAAGTTAAAGAGGCATGAGCGGACGAGTTCTAGAGAGTGTAATGGTCTTATCGAATAATAGTTCGCTCGTCGACTGGCACAACACCAATCTCACTCGTATTTGGAACCGAAGTAGTCATTCCAGCGAAAGAAAGTGTCCCATCTTCACGCTACCAGTGACTCAAAAAGGAATCCAACAAACAAGTTATAAGTCATAGCCTCGACACTATTGATGAGTTAAGGGAACACACATTGATACGACTCGTTACGCATTAGGAGAAGATGGTTAAGCATTTTAATAAGAATGTCATATGTCAAACTTTCAAAGAAAGAGAATGGGTCATACGCAAGGTCTTTCAAAACACCAGAGAGATTGGAAATGGGAAGCTTGGACCCACATGGGAAAATCCATACATAATTACAAAGATTATTGGGCATGGAGCATACAAGTTGGGGACAACATCTGGAAAGCTCATCCAAAATAGCTGGAACGCAGTGCATCTCAAGTGATTCTATAGGTAGACCTAACAGAATAAGAGTCATAAAATAGCCACTCGACAAGTGACTACTCTATGACTAGGGGACATGGAGACTACAATGTAGTTTTTTTCAATTAGAATTTCTTACTTAGCATTTTTATTATTTTATAACTCAAGACTTGGGGATGACTGTAGGACACAGAAATCGGCGACGCTGTTCTAGGCTCGCGGCCCGATCGAGAGTACGGAGTAGCCTGCGGGGGACTAAATCGGAGAAATAAAATGGAGTCGCCACCCGGTGTGAACTGGGAAAATGATTTAAGGCTGCACTCACCCCTCGCAAGGGAAGACCTGAAATCGTTGGGTTCAGAATGGTCCCTTACTTATGCCACTTGTAATGAAATAATTTATGCAATAACTTAACTGAATCTACGCGACATATATATTCAAAAATAACCTATATCTAATTCGCATTCATAAAAGCATATGATATCACACAAAAATCTCATCAGCATGTTGGATTATCAAACACGAAAACTAAATAACAACCTAAGCATAAACGTAGATTAAACTCCTATTATGAAAGAAAATAACTAAATCATGCATAAAGAGACAATGTACTAACGGCTAAATCATGCTTTAAGAAATAAATAACCTACTAGACTAAACCATGCTCGAATACAAGGTTGGATGAAACGAAACATGTGTGTCTCTCAAATGGTATGTGGCATTGTATCCGGAATGCAAACCGTAATACCGTCCATTCAGATTCGGCTATGGAATTTACGTTCGGGTTTCCATTCGATATACCGCCAGAGAGAACACGTATTCCGTTCATCCGGAAATCACATCATGCACCAATCCACAATACTCATGCGAAATAAAGTAATAAAATAACTAAAAATAAAGGATAATAAATAAAATGGGTGCCCTCACGTCTAACATCTTTAGTCGTCTCTCGATAGTGCATTTCACGGTGTCGGAAGGGTTATCGTTTCAGCTGTTTTCACTGGTCTGCTGTTTCTACTGTTTTCACTGGTTCGCTACTTCCGCTGTTTTGTCTATTTTTACTCGCAGTTTTCGCTTGCTGTTTTCTCTGTTTTCACTGCAGTTTTCAGGCTATTTCTCGGGGTTATGTTTATTCGTGATCAGTGGAGGGCTGCTCTTTGTGTTTTGTTTATTGGTCAATGGGCATGTTTTGGCTTGTTGTGGTGATTATTTTCGGTTGAGTCTTTAGTGTTGTGTGGGTTGTCTTCGTGTGAGTGAAGTGTTGTTGAATGGGAGAGAGGACGTGGCGTGAGTTTGGGCTGATTCTTCAGGGCAGTTTGGGGCGTGAATGGCAGTGTGTGTTTGAGTGCTGTTTGTGAGGGCTTTGGGCGTGAGCTGCAGTGTATGTTTGAGGGTTGGTTGATGAGGTCTTTAGGCGTGAAGGGCTGTTGGTTTCAGGGGTTATTTGGCGTTGAAGGCAGGCTGGGTGAGAGGCTTATTATGTGCTTATTTGGTCGATGTGGGACGTGGGGGAAGGCTTGGTTGCGTGGCTGTATGGCTGTGTGAAGGCATGCTGAGTTTGTGCGTGGGTTGGCTTGCTGGTTGCTTGTCTTGGCTGCGTGAAGCAAGGTTTATGAGTGAGAGAGGTGAGGGTTCATGGTGCCGTGAGTGAGCAGATTTGGAGGGGGACCGTGTGTGAGGGTTGTTGAATAGTGGGTAGTGTGTGAAGTGCTGTGTGTGAAAGGCTTATTTGTGTGGGTTATTGTGGCGTGAAAGGGCCGTGTGAGGGCTCTGTGTTGATGCGCGAAAGGAGGGCTGAGAGTGATGCCATGAGAGTCTTGTGTTGTATATGTGCCCCTCCCTTAATGGTTGATTTTGGTGTCTTTTTATAGGAGAGGGTTGAGGTCATTATGCATGAATTGGTGGCTTTCATTATGCATGAATTGGTGGCTTTTGTTGGGCGTGAATTAGGGCTGTTGGTGGCTTTGTTGAAAATGGGGGGGGGATGTGTTGTTTCTTTTTCTTTGACTTTGAGGGGGGAGGTCATTAAATGGCTTGAATAGTTTGGTAAAGGGATGGCTTTTTTGTTTATTGTTGAATTTGTTGTTGGTTCACGTGGGATGGTTTGAAGAGAGGGGATTTGTTGCTTGACTTTTTATGATTTGTGATTTTGTTTGTTTGTGTGGGTTATTTAATTGATTTGTTTTGTTGTGTTTGTGTGGGTGTTTTTTTTTATTGTTTGGGCGTGAGGTGTCTTGAAAGTGATGTGAGGTGGTTTTGGCTTATATGGTTATTTGGCTTAGGGTTTGTTTTGTTGTGATTTGTGAGTTGATGAGAGGGTATAGACTGTATGTGTGAGGAACGTGTGAGAGAGTTCGAGATTAGGGTTCTCGGTGTGGGGACTGCCGAGAGAAGAGAGAGAGATGGAGGGGTTAGGCGAGAGTGAGCGAGGTCGTGTGTCTGTTTAGGATTTGGGTCGGGGATAAATTTTAAAACAGAGGCCTAACGACCAAACCCGAAGCTAAGCAAACGAATTAAATCCAACGAGGCATTGATCTTCGAATCTTCCCTTCCGACGTCCGTTTCCCGCGACTTCCCCAACTTAAAAGATAGTGCCTCCGCATGAGGCTCATCATCGGGACTTATATGCAAAATGCAGTGCCTACAATGACCCTTTAATAAACTAAGGTTATTCAAACGTCTACGTCGCATATGAAATTTAAGCACCCAAGACTTATGTCTGATCCCAAAGAAATTGGCCCTCGTGATAAAATATAGTTTTAATTTTAGCCTAAGTCTTGAGTCGAAATTGCTACTAAGACACTAGAACTCACCTTCAATCTGAGTCCAAGTCTTGGGTCAACATCAGATCGAAGTAGAAATAACTCTTCCCAACATTATAATAAATTAAATATCATATTTTGCTCATACGTTAATGAGTATTCACAAAGCAAAGAGTAAAAAGGGCGAAAAGGCTCACATCAAAAAAGTCTATTGATATTCACAAAATAAGTTCTTACATGACTATCATTAGTCGACGTATATACAGTTAAGTAAATAAAATGACAATCAGTCTTCAACATGGGCCTCGCCAGCAGAAGTATATTGATCATCTGTGGCCATGACACCTTCGGTGCCATCGACCGCCAAAGCAGGTGCATATTCAACCATCACATTACCCTTGCCTCCACGGCCTCTTCTCTGGTATCCTTGAGAAACTCTATCCTAGTAGACTTCTTTTCACATGTAGCCTCATCCCCTTCGACTTCGTCATCCCATTCTCCCTTCGTAGCGAAAGGGAGAGGTCGACCTCTATTTTTTTTTCAACCTAATACATTTCTTCGGGTTCCAAGAGTTATGTTCACCCGCCAAATACGGCTTCATCAGCTGCTTTATTCCTTCACCATCGCTTTAAATGCCACCCCTCCAATTGTTCGACCAACTTAGCCTTCTCTCATTCCGGAGCCTTCCAACTTTCCTTGTAGGCCTTCACCTCAATCGACATCATCTCTCTTTCAATTTAAAGTCACGTTAACTCCTCTAGCTTCACCCTCAGCCTCATTCACCATCTTCTTCAAAGCTTCCATCGACATCATGGCCTCAGTAAGCTCCTTCCTAAAAGCAGTATCCGACTTCTCCACATTCCTCACCCTTCTTTGATTGGCTTATGCATACTTTTACTAATATAGGGTGCATTCCAGAGTTAAAAAAAAGTTTAGTAAGAGAAATGATCGGTGAAATCACTCACGTAACGCAAGCGCACATATCATTCAAGTAGTATAAAATGTATCGATCCCACGAGGACTTAATACCTAGGCTATCAATTTGTGAAGCTAAATGTTTAGATATCTAATAGATTGGTTGTTTGATTGGATGATGATTTTAAACTAAAGACAAGTAAATAAAACAATGCAAATATAATTAAAGGAAAATTCAATATTATAAACTATCTAGGGTTGTGAATCCTTCCAATAACTTTTAAAGATGAAGTGGTTATCTCAAGTTTGTGCAATATATTGGTTTATTAACCTGGAACACGAAAATATGCAAAAGCCTCTGTCGATGGTCAGATGCAAATACACCCAAATAACCTAATTAATCATATGTCTAATTAACCAAGTTACCTGAATTCATTAAGATTAAGTTCCAATTATGGCTACCCCCTCGTCTAATAGGTATATGTCTATCCTGTAAGGAAATCTACCTAAGGGTCACCATGCCCCGAGGTGAGATCGTGAGCTATTGAGTCTAAGGCTGAAACCTAAAATTCACTCGTCAAGTTTATTTTAAATTTACCAGATCAATCTTATTAATTGCCAGTTAACAAGAAATATTAAGCTTAAGACTCAATAAATAAACCTTTATATTACCCAAGTCATAAAATAACCCTTTATAAACCGATGATATTGGAATTCATCACAGCCCCAGATATGGTATTTAGTTACAACACATATCTAGGACTAGTAAAGACAAATAAAGTAAATGACATAAAGTAAAACTTGAAAATTAAAAAAGTAAATAAAGCAATAAAGAAAATGTTGGGGTTAGAGGATCCACTTTTATTACTTCTATTTTAGATATCTCTCTTATTATAATATATAAACTTTGCATGACATTACCAACCGACCATATAGGCAGTATCCTAATTAAGTCAAATTTATAATTAATTCTAGCCGACCATAAATGTGGTATCCAATTTAGTCAGGTTAAAATCAATTTAATTAAGTCCAACCGACCATAAAGGCGGGAAAATAGTTTATATATTATAATTAAGGGAGATTAATCAAAATATTAGTAATAAAAGCTTTACCCTTCACCCCAGCAGAGGGGAGTTACCTCTTCATACTGATAAGTAAGAATAAAGACTGAAAAGTAAAGTAAATAAAGAACTATTGCATAAAATAAAAAATTAAATACAGAAAGCTGTAAATAAACAAACAAGATACAATCTTCTTAGTATTCTTAAGGAAATCCCCAGAAGAAGGTTTGAAACTTACAAATGAAATGGCTTGGTATTTATAGGCAAAATTTTGCCTTCACCAATTTCTCCATTAATTTATCCATTAATTTCTCCACCAAACATGGCACCAAATCCTCATGTTTGGTGGAATTTTTACAATTTTCATTTTATATTTTATTTTTTTATTTTATTTTGAAAAGACTTTAGCAATTACACATAACATACTTATGGAGGTTTTTATCCATTTCGGTCATGAAAAAATCGGAATTCGAAATTATTATGAACATCAAGTTGTATATCTTTGAGTCTTCTTTAATCTGGAATTTGAATCATCAACCTCAATCCGATATCGGAGTAGAAAACTATGGCCAAAATACGAAAATTATGCAAAGTTGAAATTTCTGAAATTGTACTTCGTTAGAACGCCATTTCAAAGTTCCAACCTCCAAAATCCAAATGTCAAGTCCAGTTTTTGCCCTTATTTGTTCCATATTTCATCCTAATTGATTCTATTAAGTCCCGATTTTATTTTATCTACAAAATAAACTAAAACACATCAAAACGTTTATAAAACTCGAGAAACTATACAAAATATTAAGTAAAATGGGCGGTAAATATTGATATATTTTCCGCTCATCACAACCCAAACTTAAAATTTTGCTAGTCCTCGAGCAAAATAACAAAATAAAATACAATAAACAATTAAAATTAAACTAAGCCACTTTTGTAGGTATCACGGTTGCATTTAGCGTATGCAACAAGCCTTTAAACCCCCAGTTGTCCCTAGTGGACGAGTTGTAGTCTCGTGAGGGCTTACAATGACAATACCGACAAACATCAATCAAATGCACACAAAAGTAAAAAGATAAAAAGATAAACAAGTTAGTGACTAAACAAGTGAAACTTCTTATCCAAGTTAATAGTTTGTTTTCTTCTTTCTAAATTACCAAATAAGTAAATTCTCCGATTATTTTACCATTCTCCATATACACAACTTGTTGGGTTTCTCTAAGTAGTCCCGGGGATCGATTAAAGTGATGAAACATACTGTGAATACATCAAAGAAGTTGCGGAATACTTACATCGATCGGTTGAGGTGATGCGGTGAAGAACAAAACATTATAAGCCATTTGAAGATCCTCCAAGGGTCACGGCAGTCACTGTTTTTGGTCTCCAAAAATTCGGCCATGGACCATCTTCCAAGCTCCAAGCTTTCATGATGTGATTCCAAGATCACGGGTGCGGTTTCCCTATCACCTTCGTAAGACTCCATTGTATACTAGCACTCTTGATTTTTGCCACAAAAATCATCAATTGCTTCTCCTTGGCTCACGGCAGTGGGCTGTGAAGGAAGAAGAAAAACAGCCCCTTTTTGGGCGTGAGAGATGGAGGAAGAAAGAGAAGAGAGAATGTGTTGGTAGTTGGCAAAAAGTGTATCTAATACACTTATGAATTTCCAAAATTCATTTTCCTTATTTTTGCTTTCCAAAAGTCAAAGCATTAAAGATTTACCAACAACTACCATCAATCAATCAATCAATCAAATTTTCACATCACTCAAAGTGACATGTGATTTGACGCTTGATGTTGATGAGCGGAAAATATATCAATATTTACCGCCCCTTTAACTTAATATTTTGTTTAGTTTCTCGGGTTTGATGAACGTTTTGATATATTTTAGTTTATTTTGCAGATAAAATAATATCAGGTCTTAATGAAATCATTTAGGATGAAATATGGGTCAAATAAAGGCAATTATTGGACTTGATATTTTAATTTTGGAGATTGGAAACTTGAAAGGGCGTTTTGACGAAGTGCAGTTTTGGAAATTCCAGTTTTGTGCATCTGTCGTATTTTGGGCATAACGTTTTTACTCAAATATCGGATTAAGATGATTCAAGTTCCAGATTAAAGAAGACTCAAAGATCTACAACTTTGAAAGAGAACATAATTCAAATTCTGATGATTTCATGACCGAAATTGATGAACCATCCAGAAGTGTGTGGAGTGTAATTATTAAAAGTCATTATCAATCATTTTCAAAGCAAATATATTATAATAATATAAAATTAATAAAAATTATCAAATCACCACCAAACAAGATAAGAAATTAGTGGAGCAATTATGGATTTGGTGGAGTAATTAGTGGAGAAATTAATAATAGATTTGGTGGAGAAATTGATTGATGATTTGATGGTGGCAAAATTTTGCCTATAAATACCAAGCCATTTCATTTGTAAAATTCATACTTTCTTCTTTGAAATTCTTAATGAATAAATAATAAGATTGTATCTAGTTTGTTTATTTTTAGTTTTCAGTAATAATAATTTTCTGTTTCGCACTTTCTTTTCTTTATTTTTCAGTTTTTACTTTCCGCAATTTACTTTTACCGCACATACTTTTCTTTCTTTAATTTTTCAGTTTTTACTTTTCAGTAATGAGGAGGTAACTTCCCCAGCTAGGGTGAAAGGTAATTCTTTTACTATTGCTATTTAGATTAATCTCCCTTAAATATAATATATTCACTATTTAAAATATTGACTTAAAAGGATACCGCTATAGTTGGGTCGTTGGTAATTCATTTTAATCTGGTTTTAACCTGACTAATCAAGGATACCGCCAGATTGGTCGGTTGGTAATAAAACTTTCTTACCGCCTATATGGCAGGTTCATGGACAAATCTTTTTACCGCCTTAATGGCCAGTTGGACTTAATTTGACTTAATCAGGTTACCGCCTATATGGCTGGTTGGTAATGTTATCACAAGTTTATATATTATATTATGGGAGATATTCTAAATTAATATAGTAAAAAGTAATTCCTTTTACCTTAGTATTTTATTTTATTGTAATTTACTTTTCAGTATTTACTTTACACCGCATTTTTACTTTTTATCTTTTATTTTCAAGTTTTTTACTAGCCCTAGTTATGTGTTGTAACTAATTAGTTATCTGGGGTTGTGATGAAATCCAATATCACCGTTTTATAAGGGTTAGATTATAGTTTGGGTAATATAAAGATTTATTTATTGAGTCTTAATCTTAATGCTTTTTCATTAATTGGCCATTAATAAAATTGATCTGGTAAATCTAAAATGAACTAGACATAGGGATTTTAGGTTCAGCTTAGACTCAATAGCCCACGATCTTCCTTGAGGATAGATAACCCTTTAATAGATTTCCTTACAGGATAGGAATATACCTGTCGGGCGGGGGTAGCCATAATTGGAACTTAAACTTAATGAATCCAGATAATTTGGTTGACATAGACATATGGTTCAATTGGGTTAACTGGGTATTTTGTCTGACCATCGACAGAGGCTCTCACATAATTTAGTGTTCCAGGTTAATAAATCAATATATTACCAACTTTAAGATAACCACTTCATCTTTAAAATGATATTGGAAGAAATCACAACCCTAGATAGTTTTTAATATTGAATTTTCTTAAAACCTATTTTCGACAACTTTATTTACTTATTTTTAAATTTAGAATCGTCACCTTTTCAAATCAATCAAACAACCTGTTATATACTAGTAATCATTTGACCTCATAAAATTAATAGAGAGATATTAAGTCCTCGTGGGATCGATACTTTTTATACTACTTGAACGATACGTGCGCTTGCGTTATACGTGTGTGTTTACGCCGGTCAGATGTGACTAATGATTTGACGGTTGATGTGACTTACGGGCCGCACTTGAATTCTTTAGCCTGTGCTGTAGCCTAGATCAGCTGCTAACAGAACTATATCTAATCTAATTAGATTTTTATCAATCCAGAAGGCTTCTATTGCTGCCTCAGCCGCGACAATAATCCACTTTTGATGTTTATTCGGTAACAGTATCTTGCTTGGAAGATTTACAGCTCACTGTTCCGTTATTCAAACTTTATAGTACCGTTGTTACGACTTATAGTCGTTATTATCGGTTTGGAAACTTGCAGCAGTGATCTCAGTCACTTCAAGTTCTCCTTCCCCACAGTATAAGACAGCATCTTTAGTTCGTCTAAGATACTGAAAGATGTTCTTAACATCAATCCAATGACCATCACTTGGATTGGCCCGATTGTGACTCCATATGCTCAAAACGTATGAGACACCAGGTCATGTACATTTTTCAATGTACGAGTTCTCGGAGAGTATTAACAACTTTTAAATATATCCCAGTAGATCTTTATTCCTAGAATAAAGGTTGTTTCTCCTAAGAATTCTACGGAGAATTTTCTCGAAAGCCTAGCTTTCACCGATTGTATTTGGGAATATCATTTCTAAGAATGATATATATTATCATTATTTATAGGACAATCATTTTCAGTGCGCTCCCACTAACCCTCTTATATACACAAGAATCATTTTCGTTTTGAATTAAATCATACCATTATGATTACATCAAAACGATAATTCCAAGAATTATATGCTTGCTTCAATCCAGCCATGGATTGAATAACCCGCAAACCTTGTTTGCTAGTTTTGGTACGACAAAACCGTCAGGATGTTGTAAACATCCTCCAAAAGGTTTCCGTTAAGGAAAGCGGTTTTGACGTTCAGCTGTCATATTTCATGAATGAAACATGCAGCATAAGCAAGCATTATCCAAATGGATTTACCGTGGCAACAGGTAAAAGGTTTCGTCGTAATCGACACAATATTGATACGATACCTTTTCGCTACAAGCCTAGCTTAACACGTTGGTATGTTGCCTTTCATGTATGTCTTCCTTGAAGAATTATATAGTACTAATAGGCACAATGCCTTGCGGTACATCAACTAGTATCCAAACTAAGTTGATATACATGGAATCCATTTCGGACATCATGGCACTTTGCCATAATAGGGAGTCGATACCTTGTATCACTTCCCATACGTAGTCAGTTCGTGTTCCTCAATAAGATTGACATCTTTATGAGGTGAGATCAGAAACCTATACCCCAGGTTGTTTTCTGACTCTCTCCGACTTACGCGGTTCTTGTGTATTCGAAGATTACTGGTATAGTTTCATCTTTGATGAACTATTTGTGTTCCATTAAGGAATCGTTGCCAGGAACAGTATTACTCTGATTTTCATCGAGTTTTACTTTCTCATGGTGAGCAACTGCATATAGGTATTCCTATTAGGAAAACCGCATGGTGAGCAACAATTACACTGTTCTCTAGTGAGTTGTATAAGTACTATACTTTGGTATCCCTAGGATAACCTACAATTAGGCACTTATCCGATTTGGGTTTTTAGTTTGGTATCATCCAAACATATGCCTAGCATTCCCAAATCATCATGAATGAGAAAACCCAGTTTCTTTCCTGTTCATATCTAATATGAAGTCTGTCAAACAGATTTTTATGGAACCTTATTCTAAATAAGTTTTGCACTTTTTATGCGTATCCATTGAAGGAAATGGTAGCTCAGAGCGACTCATTATTAACCTTATCATGTCCAACAAAATTCGATTTCTCCGTTCGGACACACCGTCAAACTGACGTGTTCCGGGAGGAGTCCTTATTGAAAGAATACTATACTCTTTCAAGTATATGAGAAACTTATTGCTTAAGTATTTTCATCATGGTCTAACCGTGATGGTTTAATACTTTAGCTGATTTTTTGTCTATTTCATGTCGAAACTCAAAAAGTTTTCGATTTGTGTTTCAAAAGAAACACATAACCATAACGCGATACCATATCCGTAAAGGTCACGAAATATTCATATCCACCTCTAGCCTAGCTAGACATGGGCCCATTTGCTTCACTATGAACTAGGGCTAACAGATCGGTGGCATTTGCACTTTTACCAAGTAAATAGTGTTTTAAGCACTTTGCTTAAATAAACTAGATTCATAGACTTTATTTGAATAGAATCAAATATGTCCTAGTACCCATTCTTCGAAAGTGTGGATATACGAGTCTTGTTTAATTGTGTCTGGGACAACAATGCCACATTTAAGTTTCTTCTGATCAAATCAGTTTGAGCTATTAGTTTGTCATATTATATGTTTGAGATTTATTTATATTCAAAATATAAATTATGTTATTCACATCTAATGTGTTTATCTCAATATCATCTTTATAAAATAAAACACTTTAGTGTTCTATAATATAAAGGTATACCCGCAGCGGGTTAAACATTGATATAGAGATAATGTCTCTAGTCAAACTAGTTACATTATAACAGTTTCCTAATTTAAGTACGTACCGAAGGGTAGTTCCTAAACTTAGGTATCTACGATTAAAACAGCGACTTTCGTCCTGTTTCCGATTCGCAGATAAATCTCAAATGAATTCAGTATCATGCTCATAGCAGATTCTGCACATCATTACATATTTATGTATCACACTAAGTATTTAAAATCCAATTTTAATACTAGTAGCGAACATATTTTATGACAAACATATTTGAAGTTAGAGCCTTGCTCGTCTTCAATTCCTTCATGTCTGCCTTGTCCATACGGCAGTCACGCTTCCGTGATCCTGTTTGCCACAATTTAGGCAGACATTTTGGGATATGTCCTTTGTCTTCCCAGAAGATTATAATGATTTTACCTTTGCCCTTTTTCCACACTCAGAAGCGTTCGGCCTAGCCTTGACATTCTGAAATGTCGAAGTAAGGTGCGATTTGCGCTACTTGCCTTATTGAAAAGGTTGGCTTTGACTCCTTGAGTATAGCCATTAACTCTCTAAGAGTTTACTATTGCAATTTAGTACTTCAAAGATATAAAAATAGATCTATGAAGATCCTTCAATTTCATTATCATACTTTAAGGATCTAATCCTTAGTTCTGATTAAGAAATTAAAGAGTCTTTTTGGCAAGCTTAATGGATTAAGCACTAAAGTTATCATCACATGAATATTCCAAATATCATGCTCTATTATTTGCTTCACTCCGGGCTTAGGCCTAATATGTTATTTTATCAAATAAAGTAACTTCTTAGTTTCCACGACCATCCTGAAATTTTATTCCCATTTTGAAAATTAAAGTTGTTTAAATACATTTTCACCCATGATTATGTTTTAAACACTAATCTTTCAATTATCTTGATTCTAATAGTCCAACTATTTAATCAACGATTTTAGGTACTATTTATTATAATGATTACTATAGTCTAACTATATAATCAACTATAATTTAATAGATTAAATTCAATTATATTGATTACTATAATCCAATTATATAATCAACTATTAATTGAAAATGTTAATTCAAATACATTGATTACTATAATCCAATTATATAATCAACTATAGTGAATCAGTTTGAATACAGTCCAACTGTTTTAAAACAACTATTAAATATTAGTCCAACTAATAAATAATTTATTTGACGAAATATTTGAATGAGCTCGTATGGCAAGTAACTAAACGAATATTGCAAATTTAATACTTGCCTCCCACTATTTTTCGGCGAGCCTCTAACCCTCTGTGGAGTACTCGGGAAACCTTGTTTCCTAGTGGGCTAGGATCCCGTTAAATAACACACAATCTTGACTTTGGCAAAAAAATTGTATGATAATTAACTAGGTAGATCTCTAAGATCAATTGGATCCAATCCAATTCCTAGATCCAGTAGGTGGACATCCAAGTCCGAAACATATATCTTATATATGCCAATATATCCAATATATTGCCTAACCTTTTTCCTCTGAATCAACTAAGCCTTGGCTTTGGCACAACAAACTTAGTGATCCCAGTTAAGCGGAACCCATTGACCTTGGAAAGCTTCGTAATCAATGTTGATGGACAAGAAGTGATCTTGACTTTGGCCAAAAAATCACAACTTGGACAAGACACCAATATGGAAGAAAGCCTTCGTGATTCAAACACATCCTCGACGGACAAAGGCCTTGACTTTGGCCAACAAACCAATGCCAGTCTTAGATCTTGAGTAAGAATCACTCAATGGAAGGAAAAACGCTTAATATTTTGTGAGGGTTTTTTGCGTGCAAATTGACAACCAATTTATTATCTTTATTAAGGTCTCATCATCATACACCCTTAAGCATGCATTATAAACACATAATAAGGCGTATATAAATAAATAATAATGATATGTGGATGTATACTTAACACATTGATCCTAGATCAAATCTCTCTATTTCCTCTCTCCCGCTAGCACAAGTATTGCTTCTACCCGTTACATAACACTTCTAAAGAAACCTCATTTACATTGAGGGGAATATGTGAGAAGAGAAATACATAGAGTAAGGAGGTAATAGGCTGGACACGTAGGTCCAATTAATAAATTCTAAATTTATTACAACAATTTCCAAAATTGCCCCACCCATCTAATATCCATCCGATATACATTATTCATGCATCGCAACCATGTATTCACACAAGCGTGTTATCAATCAATCTAATCCAATTAATTAATCTGATAATTAATGACCATCCAATGTTCAAACAACGATTTGATTTTGCGCGAGTCAAACTCGTTTTGCGAAAAAGTACTCAAAGTACGAATTCTTGAATTAAATTAAACTACAACATTAAATCCAATTTAATATGTATTTAATACTAATTCACTATTTAATTCCAAATTAAATATTACACTTTATTAACAAACCTTTACGACTTAAATTCCAAATTTAATCGTTACGGGTCTCAAAGCCCGATTAACATCCAATGTTAATTTAATTAAAGTCCAATGGGCTTTCAATTAATTTCTTAAGGCATAGACTTTTGGTCAACTTGGGTCAAACCCAAAGACTAAAGCCCATTTAAAGGAATCACCCTTATATGCATAGAAACCAATTTAGGCCCATTAGGCCCAATTAAAACATTAAGGTCCATTAGTCATAATTGGACTTTATGGATATGGTTTTGGGCCCAATTGGATCCAACCAATTTAGCCTAAACCAATCTTGGTACAACCAAGCCCATTAAAGCCCAATTACAACTTTTCAAGCCCAAATCCAATTTAAGCCCAATTAATTAAATTACAAAAATTCCAAATTTCATATTTAATTAATCTAAAGTGTATTACATAATTAATTACCCAAATCATATTCCAAAACACCAATTAGCCTAATTAATCATGCTTATCAACATTAAAACATGTCCAACACATTTTAACAAAAATCAACCCATTTTCATGCTCATAAGTCTCGGCTTTGTGGGGATTTTTATGTCTGATTCGAATTCAATCCAATTAAATCAAATTCAACAATTAATCAACATTCCCAATTGATTTCAAGTCATCCAATGAATCAAAAATCAAAAATTCCAAGACATTTAGGGCTATGATATTCTCTCGGCCAAGCCAATATTTTGGGCAAAATTTTCCAAACAATATTTCATGAAATCGATCCAATCAAACTTCAATAAACATCATTTAAGCATACTCAATCATCCAATTTCATCAAATCATGCTCAAATCCATTTTACCCAATTTTAACCCTAAATTCAAGTTTCATGCTTTTACTCGCTCTGATACCATTATTGGGTTTCTCTAAGTCCCGGGGATAGATTAAAGCGATTAAACATACATGTGAATACATCAAGAAGTTGCAGAATACTTACATCGATTGGTTGAGGCGATGCGGTGAAGAACAAAACTTTTTAAGCCCTTTGAAGATCCTCCAAGGGTCACGGCAGTCAATGTTTTTGGTCTCCAAAAATTTGGCCATGGATCATCTTCCAAGCTCCAAGCTTTCGTGATGTGATTCCAAGCTCACGGGTGCGGTTTCCCTATCACCTTCGCAAGACTCCATTGTGTGCTAGCACTCTTGATTTTTGCCACAAAAATCATCAATTGCTTCTCATTGGCTCACGGCAGTGGGCTGTGAAGGAAGAAGAAAAACAGCCCTTTTTGGGCGTGAGAGAGGGAGGAAGAAATAGAAGATAGAATGTGTTGGTAGTTGGCAAAAAGTGTATCTAATACACTTATGAATTTCCAAAATTCATTTTCCTTATTTTTGCTTTCCAAAAGTCAAAGCATTAAAGCTTTGCCAACAACTACCATCAATCAATCAAATTTTCACATCACTCAAAGTGACATGTGATTTGACACTTGATGTGACTAATGATTTGACGGTTGATGTGACTTATGGGCCGCACTTGAATTCGAAATGCGAGTGCGCTCGCAAACACTCCCGGGCTCGGGTTCGCTAATTCCAAATTAACGAATTTTCTGTTGCGACGTAATTAAATAATTATGCCTAGCAAAATCACTATTCACGTCGCTAACGAATTAATTCTAAATTAACTCGTTCTCCCGAATTAAAATCTAATTTCAATTCCGCGTCGAAATCCAATTTCTTATAATATATCGAATATATTATTTTATCGATTAATTCCAAATTAATCGTTTTCTCTCTTTAAATGATATTTTATCCCAGATAAAATATCTCCGCAATTAATCCAAGATTAATTTTCTCTATCATTTAATTAATCCCATATTAATAAAGTGCGAGTCATACGTCATCGGTGAATCTTCGGGAAGCGACCCATGAGATCCCCGGATATGTTGGCAGTAAATTCGGTCGTCGGACTATCCGAACACGTAAGTACCTAGTACTACGTTTTTACCGATTTACAAGACAATGTTGGCTTCTAGCAAAGCGCCATGCCTACCCAATTCTCCAGAAATATCCTTACAGAAATATGTGATCTATATCAGGCGTAGTATACGTAGTATTACGTATTTCGATCCAGTATCGGATGTCACGTGCAAGGCCAGGGGCTGGAAATGTGCCTGCCCTGTACGAAGCACATATCGGATCTCTGGTAACTAGTCTCTATAATCGGATAAACATGACCTAGTCATAATATCCCGATAGCTGCAGCATATAAGAGAACGAGTTCCGTATCCTACGTGATCATCATCTCCACTATTACTGGAGTGATACTTCCATCTCGACATCACACCCAACACACTACGATTCTCAATATACCCAGCAGAGGCATACACAGAACCTGTTAAAGCCCTGGACGAACAAAACCAAAGTACATTGATTGTCGCAAGTATTAGCAGTGCAAGTCTCAAGTTAAGACCAAATACACCTACCCTGATTCAGACTTCCATAGACACATAGTAATACTACCAATGGAATTCCGAGGGGTCTATCCAGAGCGAAGCTGTTTTCCGTACCATCGGTAAAACACAACCTCCTATTACACTTGCATGAGTATCCTATACCCAAATATATGAGAACTATGCCGTTATGCCCTCACAACGCGCACAAGTGTAATACTAGTCTATTCTGCATTATCGATGCCCAATCTCGATAATACTACGACTAGGGATATTTAATGATTAAACCTTTATGGATTGATACTGTCTCATATCATCTCAATCCAAGAACTAATCATATGGACCTTTCATCATTTATACATCTTGGTGATCTAATCACAAATGATAAAAGAGAAATTTCCTTTGTCACATAGTTAATTTGTACAACAACACCATGATTTGTACAAATAGTGACGCTATGGGTCATAACTGTCCAACACAACCAACAAGGTATTAATTAGCTCATTGTGCCCACAATATCCATAAGTGTAGTTGAAAAGAAATTAATATTTTTGTCCTAAAGTTATATCAGATTTCACACCTTTTTTAGAAATGGATTTTTTTTATTATTATTATTTATTTACAACATCTTCAATCCATGTAGCGAGCTTTGGGCCAGTGATTCCTAAGCCAGTTGGCTTTAAGGCATTAGGTGTTAAGACACCCTTACAGACTTAATTACTCGGATTTCATATATCTTTTTTTTACACAACATATTTAATCCATGTAGCGAGCTTTGGGCCAGTGACTCCCAAGCCGGTTGGTTTTAGGACACTAGGTGTTAAAACACCCCTACGGACTTAATTACTCGAATCTCAGATGTTTTTTTTTAATTCCATCTCTTTTTTAGATACTTCCTCCAATTAAACTAGAGCACTGAATATTACAAACTTTCAATTACAACGCATGATCGTATGTTACCATGCATATTGATAATACCTATCAACTGAGCATACCAAGATCCAATTTAATCAGTATTATGGAGAATTCACAAAATTAAATAATTCAAAAGGAAATAAACAAAAATTAACTTGTTACGAAATAGGTTGAGATACATCTCAGGAGTGGAATTCCCTACACAGCTATCTTGAACACCATTCCACCTGATTAGTCAAGTTAAAAAACACAAAAATAAAATATTTTTTTAAGAAAATTCTTGACTAAAAATCAAATAAAAACAACACAACGAAAAATAAAAACAAGATACTATTTAACTATTCCCCTCCCTCAAACCTGATTGAGACATTGTCGCCAATGTCTAAAAAGTAGAAGAAGAGTTTAGAAAACAATACTTGGTTAGCTGAAATTCTACATCTAAAAAAAAATTAAAGGTTAAGATCCAGATTTATCCAACGCTTCTTACCACGATCATTATCGGACCAGTTTATCTTGGAAAAGATAGGGTCAATTAAATCATTGGTTGTTCTGGCAGTGAAGAGGATATCTTATAGGTTTTGAAATGAACCCATTTCTCCGGACATCATCAAGAAACACACAAAGAAAATCATAAAATCCATCGGCACTAAACAGTCCAATCGGTTTCTGATGTATGTTCAAGTTTGCCCAAGATAGCACTGTAAAGATTTCATCCATCGTGCGCAAGCCACCTAGCAAAATAATAAAAGCATCAGCACGGTTAATCATTTCCACAAGTCGTTCAGACATACCTGGTACAATACATTCATATGTGTTTGATGGTCCTATAAGATTCGCCTCTGCCAAAGGTTTTAGGATGATTCCCAAAACTTGACTACCTTCTTCATGTACAGCCCTTGAAACGTACCTCATTAGTCCAAGATTGTCACCGCCATATACTAGGTGCATATTCCTTTCAGCTATGACACTACCCAATTCTTGTGCTACCGCAATGAATTCTGGCTTAGAACCAACACTAGTACCGCAAAACACACAGATGTTTACAACTCATCTTCTTGAAGTTGCTTCCATTTTTTTAATGTATTTCTTTCTCAAATCTGGATGTCTTCAAGAGTGCAATGACGAGCTGAATTTATAGAACCTGAAAAAGGGTAAGTAATAATAGCACTAGTACCTGCCAAATGACAATTATTAACTAAACAGTAAAATATATCATGAAAGTCAAAAAGTTTGGATCCTGTGGGAGAAAATAAAAGAAAATAACAAAAAAAATAAAAATTATTAGATAAACACAAAGAGAAAAGAATATTTACAAGAAGTAACGGCTTGAATGACGTCTATGCGTCATGGACAAGCTTCCCATCCAATTTTCTTAAAAATTGGCAAACCGGGTCTTTTAAAGTCAGATTCCCAAGACTTAAATGTTGTCTTTCTTTTTGAAACTGTGCATGTAACATGTGAATTACGTGATGAACATATCCATTGGAATGTGTCTCAAGAGTCAATGATATGTCATCCAAAAACTCCTTACTCATTCCATCCCTAATGAATTTAATTTTATCTTCATGGTTATCAGACACCATTCCTAAAGAACGACAACGAGTATTACATGTCATGTGTGTATATTTATAGCAAACACTTAGTCTTTTAGCTATTCTTTTCTTAGTATAGGTGTTTCTTCCTAAACCAGGCAGATATGACACAAAAAAGTCAGAGGACTCACCTGCCAATCGGATCAATGCTTCAATAATCCATTGAATGTCATTAGGAATACCTTTAATCATCAGTAATCTCATTCGTTCCAAATTAGCTTTTTATACTTTCATCATAGAGTTTTGAGGGAGAGAATGAAATTGCTTGTGAAGATTTGCGAGAATGTCTTCCATCCTGAAATGTGACTTTACCTACATAAATTAAACACATAAAAATAAAACACACCAAATCTTAATATATACACAAATTGCATGGGTTACCTCCCTGCTAGCGCTAAGTTTAACGTCGTCAGCTAGACATGACTGCCTGAATATTAGGTTGGATCTGAAAGTGTGACGTTTTCTTTTTGTCGCTCAAATGATTCTCCCCAGTAGTGTTTGACACGTTTATTTTTAACTTTGAAGGTTTTATTGGAGTTGTGATCACATAACTTAACGAATCTATCTGGTAAGACTTGGGTGATTAAGAATGGACCTGACCACCGTGATTTTAACCTCCCAAGGAAAAGTTTCAACCTTGATTTGCTGAATAATACCCGCTGCCTCGGTTCCAGTTGTATGAGCACTAACTTCTCATCATGTTTCTTCTTGGCCTTTTCTTTGTACAGTTTGGCATTCTCAAAAGGCTGTATGTGAAATTCCTTCAATTCGTTGAGTTGATGGAGACTTTTCTCTCCAGTTGCTTGTAGATCAAGATTTAATTTCTTCTGTGTGTATTACGCTTCATCTTCAAGCTCCACAGGCAAATTGTATGCTTTAGGTTTGTCAGTGGAACTTTGTATTTCATCAGAGTTCTGGACGGTGCTATCTATCACATCAAGTCTAAAACATTCCTCCTTCTTTTCGTCATTCGAGAATTCCATGGCTTTGAAAATAATGAATGTCACTTTTTGGTCATGTACCCTCATGGTTAGTTCACCTTTTTGTACATCAATAATGGTTCGACCTGTAGCCAAGAATGGTCTTCCGAGGTACCTTGGAGACCCATATAGTGACTTCAATAGTAGACAAACTTCATCTCTCAAGTTATTGTCTACATATCTTTCAGGTTGATCCATAAAGAGTTCTTCTTACAATTCCTCATGCAAGAAAGCAGTCTTCACATCCATTTGTTCAAACTCTAAATCATATGAAGCTGTTAGTGTTACGAGCACTTTTATAGAAGTGTGTTTCACCACAGGGGAGAAAACTTCCCGGTAATCTACCCCATATTGTTGAGTAAACCCATTAGCTACTAACCTTTCCTTGAACTTCTAAGGTTCTGTCTCAGCAATACCCTCATTTAGCTTGTATATCCATTTGCAGCCAATTACCTTTATGTCTTTTGGCCTTGGAACAAGCTTTCAGGTGTTGTTATTTTCCAATGACTTGAGATCTTATCCAATGTTCTTTGTTCCTACTGTGTACTTCTTCCTTATAGCTCATGCGGTCATCACATAGATCTTGTGCTGTCAGACAGGTGAGGATCAGATTCTTCTTCTGGTTCTTTAGCTTGTTCACCAGTCTTTTCTTGTTGGTTTCTCTTGAGCTCCACCTCAAACCTTGCAGTATCTGGATTGTTGGTTTCTTGATCGTGTGCAACAATAGGCTCAGTGTGTTTGTTAGAAATAAGAAAGTATCTTTAAGATTGCTAGGGATATGGTGATTGATTATAATTGATTGTATGTAGATCTATTTACCTTTTATTGAGACAGCTGAAGGCTATATAAAACTTATTATTGTATAGTTTAAATCAAGAAAATAAAAGAATGGTTTCTTTTATTTCTTTGTGGTACCAGTAGGTTGATCCTATGGTTTTTTTTTTTAACTTTTTTCCTGGCATCACTGTTCCGACATCACTATTCACACGACTGTTTACTGTTCTGCATCACTGTTCACGTGTTACTGTTTACTATTCTGGCAACATCTCTGAACTCAGACGGCACCGATCTCCCCGTCTTCTAAGCTACCATCCACTCCATTTTCACTGCCATGGCCGACTCGAGCAAGACAGTTACTCTGTCTAAAGCCGAATATGCAGCTTTCTTCCAGTAACAGGCCTCTTAGTCATCATCCCATACTTCTGTTGCTCATACTGGTAATTTTATAGCCTGCATCACTTAGTTATCACCATTTAGCCTATGGGTTCTGGACTTTGGCGCCTCTGATCACATTTTTGATAATCCAAAACTTTTATCTTCTTTAACTAGTTCTCATTCTCTTCATATCGTTACTCTTGCTAATGGTTCTAAAACTGTCGCCAAAGACATTGGACATGCCTCTTATGTTCCTTCACTGCCTCTACAATTTTTGCTTTATGTATCGGGTTGTCATTTCAATCTTATTTCTGTTAGTAAACTCACCAATGATCTGAATTGTTCTATCACATTTCTTAATCATTCTGTTCTTATACAGGACCAGGGTACGAGACAGATGATTGGTACAAGACGTGAGTCACAAGACCTTTATCATCTTACACAGTCATTGCCTGCGGTCGCTTACACCTCCACTGATTCTCTTGATGTTCTCCAAAACCATTTTGGTCACCCTAGTCTCTCTAAGCTCCAGAAGCTACTTCCGTAACTTTCCTCATTATCTTCACTTTCATTTGAGTCGTGTCAACTTGGGAAACATACTCATGTACAGTTTCCCAAGCGAGTCAATAATCGAGAGATGCGTCCCATTTTTAGTTAATTCATTCTGATGTTTGGGGTCTGTGTCGTGTCAACTCTGTTATGGTATTTTGTGACATTTATTGATGATTACTCTCGAAATACTTGACAGTTTTTAATGAAAGAACGTTCTGAGTTGAAAAAATAGAGGAAACCCTCTTTTTATTTTCTTGATTTAAACTATACAAGAATAGGTTTTATATAGCCTTCATCCGTCTCTATAAAAGGTAAATAGATCTACACACAATCAATTACAATTAATCACCATACTGCTAACAATCTTAAAGATATTTTCCTATTTCTAACACTCCCCCTCAAGCTGGAGCATATAAATCATATGCACCAAGATTGTTACAAATAAAATCAATACGAGGACTGCGAAGAGACTTAGTAAGGATGTCCGCTAATTATCCTTCAGAGTTGACAAAGCTAGTGACCATGCATCCAGATAAAATTTTCTCCCTGATAAAATGACAAAAATCTTCTATGTGTTTGGTCCTTTCATGAAACACAGGGTTAGATGTTATATGTAGAGCTGTCTGGTTGTCACAAATTAGCTTCATTTATGTTCCACCTCCAAACTTTAATTCTTGTAACAACTGTTTTAACCATACTAATTTACATGTTGCCAAGGCCATTACTCAATATTCTGCTTCCGCACTAGATTTGGCGACAACAGCTTATTTCCTATTTTTCCAGGATACCAGGTTACCTCCAATTAAAATACAATATCCTGTAGTAGAATGCATGTTAGACGAAGAGCCTGCATAATCTGCATCAGAATATCCAACTATCTGAGTATTGTCTTTATCTTCATACAATAATCCTTGTCCTGACACTTTCTTGATGTATTTAAGAATGCGTATGACAGCATCCCAATGACTCTCACATGAAGCTTGCAGGAACTGGCTAAGCACACTGACTGGGAAAAAGTGTCATGATTGTTTAGGTGTAATGATTGTTGCGCCCCCATCGACTCCATGTAAGACCTCTTTCTCAGTTACAATGTATTGTTTTCATATCATGTGGTAATAGATATCACTAGCATGACAGCATTGTAGGTAACAGATAATGCATGATAGTTTAGTTGCACAGTTTTCAAGCATATTAGGATTCAGGACGAATCCATTTAAGGAGAGTGAATGTAACACCCCGGTCAGTTATAGCGTACCTAGTACAGTAAACCGTCACTCATAACATGTTAAAGTTCATGAAATGATATAAAAAAAAAAAATTAAGTTTCACACCTTAGGAATTTCGTCTGGAGGTCCTGGATAAATATCCAATTTCGGAGTCACTTTTTTTTAGCTTAACAAAGTCAACCGACAACCTTCCGTATTTCAGCCTTAACTCTTTCATACGATCTCCGTTTTTTATAATCTCTATCGTCGGAAAGCCCAGACAATTAGCTACAACTTATGTGTTGAACATTTTACCAATAAATGGTATAAATAACCCTTGAGATCAATTTTGGGACCTCATATTCTCCTTATCTCGATCCTTCAAGAGACCTGAAATTTTTCCCTCATTTCTCCCTCCATGCATCAATGGAGTTGGATAAATTTCTTGTAATTTTGTGCGTGATAAAGGCAGGTAAGCTTCTTAACTCCTTTCTCTTCTCATTTTTTTTTCAGTTTTGTGCATGAATAAAAAAATCCCCAATTTGTCTTCAAGAACCTTAGACTTCATTTATACATTTCAGCCTAGATTAAGGTCATTAGCATGTATATTAGTGCCTCTTAGGATAATATACACATGGATTAAGCCTTATTTGGTGAAATGCCCAAACTTTCCCTGAGTATTAGGGTTGGCCGAACCTTGATGAATGTATGAGGGGATGTGTTTTTGTTTCGTTATTGATAATTGATGATGATGCATGCATGCAATGATGTTTTGATTTGAGTTTGTATTGATGGATGTTGAAGAAAATAAAATGTGTAAAAGTTTTGCCTTGGCCGAATACTACATGGTATATTGGGGCTATTTTGAATTTATTATGGAGGTTGGAATGGAGGTGTTGTGCATTGGTGATGTAAAAGTAGTGATGGAATAATTAAGGATGTGGAAATGGTGAACATTTGGCATTTCGCACACTAAATGTTCGACGAAATGCCAAGCCTATAGTAACTTAATAAATTAAGCATATTTTTTGAGTAATAAACACTATATATAATAGCGATAAATTTGTTAAGGGTCGCTGGATTGAATGTATTAGATAAGGTGAAGAATTGAGGAAGTTAGGCAGTATAGTTAGTTTACGACAGTATCTGAACAGGTCATAAATAATTTTCTGTAAGTCGATTTTATGAAGTGAAAATGATGAACCGTAAAATTCTGAGTAAACTAGACATATAAGAGAGTAAAATATCGAAAAATCAGAAATTTTGAACGTAAGATGAAGCCAAACAGAATTTTTGAATTTGGGTGACCTGCTGCCACTACATCCAGTTTTTCGGTCCGAACAGCCTCTGGATTTTGATCCATAATTTCAACTTATGTAATCGAAATTGAAATCCGTAAAAAGTCGCTAAAACTAGACAAATAAATGATAATTCTGTTAAATTTTCAGAAATATGTTACCAATAATTTACGATGAATTTCCGAAATCAGTGCATGTGCAGTGAAATAATAAATAGAAAGGGTGTGGCATTTGTTTGGTCATGTAAGGTTTATAATTTTGGTGTGTGACATGATGTTGAATATGAATGAAGGTGCCATTTGATGAGCATAGAAATGTCTCATGTATAAGTTAGGAAACATAGATAGTTTCACATTTTACCCGTTAGGTTTTAGTTAACTATCATTTCATGATTTATCATCCCAATAAAAATAGGGTTTCCTCCATTTCTTCAACTCAGAACGATCTTTCATTAAAAACAGTCAAGTATTTCGAGAGTAATCATCAATAAATGTCACAAAATATCGAAATCTCATAACAGAGTTGACACGACACAGACCCCAAATATTGGAATGAATTAACTCAAAAGGGAACGCAACTCGATTAATGACTCACTTGGGAAACTGTACACGAATATGTTTCCCAAATTGGCACGAATCACATGGAAGGAAAGATAATGAAGAAAGTTGTGGAACTAGCTTCTGGAGCTTAGAGAGACAAGGGGGACCCAAACAGTTATGGAGAACATTAGCAGAATCGATAGAGGTACAAGTGACCGCAGACAATGACTGTGTAAGATGATAAAGGCCTTGTGACTCACGTCATGTATCAATCATCTGTCCTGTACCCTGGTCCTGTACAAGAACAGAATGATTAAGAAATGTGACAAAACAATTTAGCTCATTGAGGAGTTTACTAACAGAAATAAGATTGAAAGGACAACATGGTACATAAAGAACAGATTGCAGAGGCAATGAAAGAATATCAGAGGCATGTCATATGCCTTTAGCAACAGTTTTAGAACCATTAGCAAGGGTAATCATAGGAAGAGAATGAGAACTAGTTAAAGAAGATAAAAGTTTTGGATTACCAGAAATGTGATTAGAGGCGCCAGAGGCTAGGGCCCATGGGCCCAATGGTGAGAACTGAGTGATGCAGGCAACATAATTACAAGTATGAGCAACGAAAGCAGATGACGATGACTGAGAGGCCTGATATTGGAGGAAAGCTGCATATTCAGCTTTAGAGAAAGTAACAGTCCTGCTCGAGTCGGCCATGGCAGTGAAAATAGAGTGGAGTCAGTTACGTAGAGAGAGAGGTTGTGGCGCCTGAGAGTGTGTGTGATTGAGGCAAAGAAGGTGGCTCGAAAGACGAAAAGATCGGCGCTGTCTGAGTTCATGGATGACGCCGGAATAGTGAACATTGATCAGTGAACAGTACGTGTGAATGGTGAATAATGAAGCGTGAACAGTGAATAGTGATGCGTAAACAGTGATGCCGGAATAGTGACGCCAGAAAAAAAAAAGGGTGAAAAAACCCTAGGATCAACCTATTGATACCATGAAAAAATGGAGGAAACCATTTTTTTTCTTGATTTAAACTATAGAATATGTTTTATATAGCCTTCAGCCGTCTCTATAAAATATAAATAGATCTACAAATAATTACACACAATAAATTGCAATCAATCACCATATCCCTAGTAATCTTAAAGATATTTTCCTATTTCTAACATGAGTTATTTCCTATTTTTCAAAAATTTGTGCTAAAATCATAACTCAATTTGGTGTTCCTATTCGTGTATTTCGTAGTGATAATTCTCGGGAGTAGTTTTCTACTCCTTTTACCACATTTATATCCTCTCTGTGTATTTTCCATGAGTCATCATGTGCCTATACATCCCAACAAATTGGTCTCGCTGAACGTAAAAATAGACATCTCTTTGAGATGGCTCGTACCTTATTAATCCATATCCATATACCCTTTTGTTTCTGGGGGATGCTGTTCTTATCGCTTGCTATCTCATTAATCACATGCCTTCATCTGTTTTACAGGACCAAATTCCCCACTCTATCTTATTTCCCAACCAACTTCTCTATTCGGTGCCACTTCACATATTTGGTTGTGTGTGTTTTGTCCATAATCTAACCCCGAGACAAGATAAACTTTCTGCTAAGTCTTCTAAATGCATCTTCTTAGGATATTCCCGACTTCAAAAATGGTACCGTTGTTATTCTCCAAATAATAACTGTTGTCTCATCTCTGCCGATGTCATATTCTTCGAGTCATCACATTGCCTCTCTCCTAATACCTCAACTCTTCCCACCCTTTCTACGGTACTGCTTGTACCATTCTTCCATCCTCTACTTGAGACTGTGGCACCACCTCGTCTTCTTCAAGTATACCATCATCATCCTCGCTCTCTATCTTCTGTCGGTATTGACACTGCAGCCACTGACTCATACCCTGCTCCAGCTCCTGGCCATACTGTGGACCTTCATGCCCCTCCTGACCCTATTGCCACCAGTAAAGGTATTCATTCCACTCGTAATCAGCATCCTATTTATATATTTCGCAGTTATCATCGTTTATCTACTCCTTATTTTGTTTTGTCTCCACCTTGTCTTCTGTTCCTCCTTCTGGAAATGTCAATGAGGCCTTATCTAATGCAGGATGGAAACAAGTGATGATAGATGAAATGGCCGCCTTACACTCCAATGGCACTTGGGATTTGGTTCCGTTACCCCTGGAAAATCTACAGCTGGCTGTCGATGGGTTTATGCGATAAAAATTGGTCCAGATGGGCAGATTAATCGACTTAAGGCTCGCCTGGTTGGTAAAGGTTATACCCATATATTTGGTTTGGACTATGGTGACACTTTTTCTTCTATAGCCAAAATTTCTTCCGTCCGTTTGTTTCTCTCCATGGCTGCAATGCGTCACTGGCCACTCTATCAACCAGACATCAAAAATGCCTTTCTTCATGGAGACCTCCAGGAGGAAGTATATATGGAGCAACCACATGGTTTTGTTGCTTAGGGGGAGTATTGTCTGGTTTGTCGACTTTGTCGCTCTCTGTGTGGTCTAAAACAGTTCCACATGCTTGGTTTGGGAGATTGAGTACTGTCATTCAGAAATTTGGTATGATTCATAGTGAGACAGACCACTCGGATTTCTATCGACATTCCAATGGCCAATGCATTTACTTGGTTGTTTATGTAGATGATATAATCATTACTGGAAGTGACCAAGAGGGCATTCGATAGCTGAAAACACACTTATTTGGGAACACTAAGGTACTTCCTTGGCATAGAAGTAGCTCAGTCTCATAATGGTATAGTCATCTCTCAGAGAAAATATGCCCTAGACATTCTTCAGGAAACTAGCATGTTAGATTGTAAACCCGTTGACATGCCCATGAATCTGAATGTTAAACTTCTACCAACAGAGGGGGAGCCAGTGGAAAACCCTGAGGAGTACAGAAAACTAGTTGGTGAGCCGCTAAAAGATCCTGGACGATACAGACGGTTGGTTGGAAAGTTGAACTATCTCACAATTACTCACCCAGATATCTCATTCGCAGTCAGTGTGCTTAGGCAGTTCCTACAAAATCCATGTATGAGTTATTGGGATGCTATCATACGCATTCTTAAATGCATCAAGGAAGCATCAGGACAAGGATTATTGTATGAAGATAAAGGCAATACTCAGATAGTTGGATATTCTGATGCAGATTATGCAGGCTCTCCGTCCGACAGATGTTCTGCTACAGGATATTGTGTTTTAATTGGAGGTAACCTAGTATCCTGAAAAAGTAAGAAACAACTTGTTGTCGCCAGATCTAGTGCAGAAGTGAAATATCGAGTTATGGCTTTGGCAACATGTGAATTAGTATGGTTAAACAGTTATTACAGGAATTAAAGTTTGGAGGTGGGACACAAATGAAT
The DNA here is from genome assembly GCA_019454045.1 of Zanthoxylum bungeanum. Taxonomy (NCBI): domain Eukaryota; kingdom Viridiplantae; phylum Streptophyta; class Magnoliopsida; order Sapindales; family Rutaceae; genus Zanthoxylum; species Zanthoxylum bungeanum. Next base: position 46,203 of record SKCR01003521.1, read on the forward strand.
CTAATTTGTGGTAACCATACAGCTCTACATATAGCATCTAACCATGTGTATCATGAAAGGACCAAGCACATAGAAGTTGATTGTCACTTTATTAGGGAGAAATTTTTATCTGGATGCATGGTCACTAGCTTTGTCAACTCTGAAGGACAATTAGCGGACATCCTTACTAAGTCTCTTCCATGTCCTCGTGTTGATTTTATTTGTAACAAGCTTGGTGCATATGATTTATATGCTCCAGCTTGAGGGGGAGTGTTAGAAATAGGAAAATATCTTTAAGATTGCTAGGGATATGGTGATTAATTGTAATTGATTGTGTGTAGATCTATTTACCTTTTATTGAGACAACTAAATACTATATAAAGCTCATTCTTGTATAGTTTAAATCAAGAAAATAAAAAGAGTGTTTCCTCTATTTCTTCAATGTTTATGAAGTATTTGTGATTCATTAAACACAACATCCCTACTGATGATGCTCTTAGGAGGTTTCACATCTGGTAACCGGACTTTATAGCCTTTCACTCCCTCTGGATACTCCAAGAAAATACCCTTCAGAACTCTTGGTTCCAATTTCCCTTGCTTAATATGTTCATAAGCATGACATCCAAATACTCTTAAGTTTGAATAATCAGCTATTTTCCCAAACCACATCTCTTCTGGTGTCTTGGCCTGTATTGCAGCTGATAGGCTCATGTTAATGATATAGCATGCAGTGGACAATGCTTCTACCCAGAACTTCATAGGGAGTCCTGAGTGATTCAGCATACATCTGACCTTCTCCAAACAGAGACATGTTCATCCCTTCAGCAAGGCCATTCCGCTGAGGTGTCAACTTAACTGTTTTATGCCTAGCAATTCCACTTTCTCTGCACATCCTGTCAAACTCAGCATTACAATACTCCATACCATTATCAGTTCTGATCCTTTTTATCTTTTTCTCTGTTTGATTTTCTATCAGGGTCTTCCAAGTAGTGAATGCCTCAAAGGCTTGATCTTTACTCTTCAAGATTGTCACCAAAAGCTTTCTAAAGTAATCATCTATCACATATATGAAGTGCTTCGCTCCACCCAGTGATGGGGTTTGTGCTAGTCCCCGTAAGTCTGAATGGATATAATCCAAGGTTCCCTTGATTTTATGCTGTTCTACACCAAATCTCACTCTTCTTGACTTCCCAAATACACATTTTTCACAAAATTCTAATGGCTCAAGTTTATCCTCTTTGATTAAGCCTTGTCTGTAGAGTTCCCTCAGACCCCTTTCACTGATATGAGCCATCCTTAAATGCCATAGTTTTATTTTATCCAAAACTGAAGACATTGACACACTCACATCCCCAACAACAGTTTCCCCTTGCAAGACATATAAGCCATTATGTTTGCCTTCTTTAATCACCATCATTGAACCTCTAGTTATATTCATGACTCCATCTTTAACCATGATGGTACAAACTGATTCATCAATCATGCCCATAGATACCGGGTTTCTCTTCAAATCAGGAACATGTCTCACATTGTCTAGTTCTCTAACTATAGCATCATGCATCTTTATTTTTATTGATCCACAATCACTTTACATGCTTGGTTATTTCCCATCAACACATTTCCTTCATCTATGATCTTATAGGAACTAAACAATTCTCTACTAGGGCACATATGAAAAGAGCATCCATAATCTAAAATCCACTGACCTTCTGTTTTGTTGTAGGTAGCAATTAATAGATTAGCAGATTCATAACCACCATTTGAGCCTCCATCTGCAACAGCATCATCTCCATCTCTGTCAGCCTTATGTTTGGGCTTTGCTTTTCCTTTCTTGAGATCAGGGCATTCCTTTTTAGAGTGCCATTCCTTGTGACAGTTGAAACACTTCAAAACTTTATTCTTTGACTTTGATATTCTCTTCTTGTGTTTGTGCTACCTTCTTTCAAGTCTTCCCCTTGCAGTCAGACCCTATCCTGGTTCTTTGCTTGATCCCTCATTCCTCTTCTTTAAGTCTTTAAACTTCAAGGAGGATTTAACATCCTTCATGGATAACGTTTCCCTCGCATATAGCAGAGTATCTACAAAGTGTTCATATAAACTTGGCAAAGAACTGAGTAAAATGATAGCTTGATCCTCATCACTGATTTTTATATCAATGTTCTCAAGATCTATCATGATCTTGTTGAACTCATCAAGATGGTCTCCAATTGATCCTCCTTCTTGCATGGCTAAGGTATATAACCTTTTCTTGATGTACAGTCTGTTCGCTAGTGACTTATTCATGTACAAATCCTCTAACTTCTTCCACGACCCATATCCAGTTTTCTCATGAGATACTTCCCTAAGGACACTGTCACCAAGTCTCAGGATTATACCACTGTGCCTTTCTTAGAATGTCCTTAAGCTTATTAGCATCACCGGTTCTTGCCACAGCCTCTTTAGGATCATCTTTAATGGTAGCCTCAAGACTTTGGTGTACCCAATGTTTAAAAATATGGCAAGAGGCGTCGAGTCGCCGCCTCACGGCGATAACCCGTCGAGGCGTCCGCTGGCTTGTTTTCCAATTTTCCCGCATTGTGGGGAGTGAGGCAATCGTCTCATTCCGCCTCACGCCGACACAACGCAACGTGGAGTGAGGCGGCCGTCTCACGAAGCTCTCTGCCTCTCTCACGAAGCTCTCTCTTGTTTCAAATTTTGGATCTCTCTCACGCAGCTCTCTACTCACACGAAATGCTCTCTTTGGTTTCATCACTAGAAATGAAGAAGAAGCAGAAATGAAGAAGAAGAAACAAAGACGAAGAAGAAGAAGAAAAAGTCTTTTTAGGGGGCCACCACCTCCCGTCCTATTTGCTTTCACGATCTCAGACTCGGACATAGTGTGAGTAGACAATTAAGAACAACAGATAGATCACTTAACGTGTCTATCCCACGGTAACAGTTCCGGAGCGGATAGACAACTTCACATGAAAAGAAGATGCAGAAATGAAGAAGACGACGACGAAGAAATGATGAAGAAGAAGACGAATGAGATGCATATGCAAAAATGAAGAAGAATAATATGAAGAAGAAGATGCATATGCAGAAATGAAGAAAATAAGACGAAGAAGATGCATAAATGAAGCTGGTATACAGCTGGTTATTTATTTATTTATTTATTATTGATAACTTTCCAGAAGCAGTCATTATTTTTTATTAAAAAATTAATAATATTCTAAACGTTCACACTTTTTGTGTAATAATAAAATTATTTATTATAATTCTTATATCATTTAATAAATTATTAATTATTTTTTGTAGGAAGTCAACTTTTACTGCTGGACTTTGTGATGTTTGATAATATTTATGTATAAAATTATATTGTTAAATAATGAAAATTATTATTACTTTTATCATATATATGCATGATGAAAAAATTATTGTACTCCGTTTGAGCAATGAAAACTATTTAAAATTATACCATTATCTCAATTCCAAAATATTTCTTCATATAATTTAAAAATTCTTAATATCTTTAATCAACATTAATTGTAATTTTATCAAATTAATTTATTATTAACAATAAAATTATTTATTATAAATATTTAAATAAAAAGTAAGTTATAAAAATATCCTTAGTTAAAATAATTAATTATTAATTTATTAATAACTTTTTTGACGTTCTCATTGAGGCGCCCGCCTCGCCGCCTCAAAGCGGTCTGCCTCGCGCCTCAAAGGCTGACCGCCTCGAGGCGTTATCCGTATTTTTAAATATTGGGTGTACTAAGATTGCTCTCCAAAGATTGAAGTCATTCTCTCCATCAAACCTTACAACTTCCAGTTTCTGTTGAGTCATCTCCTTCCAAATCCTGGGCTCTAATACTAGTTTGTTGCAATGTTGGATACAAGAGACAACAATTGCAACCCCAAGATTGAATAAAGAAAGAAAAGTTTACTGAGCCAGCCACTAACCTCTCTTTATCCAGTACACTCACGCAAGATGGATCTTCAAGTTGAAACTACAATCACTCAGCACAGCACAAAGAAATGCAGAAAACAAGAAAGTATTTTTCCAGCCAAGAGCTTCACGCTCTCTTTATTATTAGAGATGAATCAAGAATTTTGTTACAGGGAATGAATTTACAGAAGCAAAGCAAAGTATATAAAGCCTCATATCTATCTTACACGTGTCACTCTTCATTTGCACATGACACCAGCACTGCTAACAAACCAAGCAAAAGGATTATAACTGATTTCCCCCACTTGATTTGAACCTTCTAGCTTATTACTTTTGTAACCAGCAACTCTATAAATGTATCACATACACCCCTATAGTCAGAATGTTTAGAATCACACCTAACATTACATATTAACAATCTTTTCTCATCAAACAAATATTCAAATAAAGAAACAATGAATCTGATGTAATTAACAAGTTTCTAAGAATCAAAAAGTAAACAAATAGGCAATCTTTTTGAAGCAAAACAGAACAAACAAATCAACATACACATAAAATGCGTAAATAATTTCGCAATTTTCCAAGTTCTTACTGAAGCGAAACTGATATGGGCTTATGGAGTAGATATCATCAACAGTTGGAATAAAATCTTGATCAGATTTTAAACTCCCAAGAATCTTGTTCTTCAAAAAGTAAGACACCAACTCCCATTTTCTTGGATAAAACGCATACCGAAGGCCAAGTGGGGATTTTTCATTTTTGGCCTCAACAAGAATCCTCTGCTTTTCAGACTTTTAATCTGTTACCGATTCCAGGAAAAGACAAAAGAAAATAGAAAACTTAAGGCACACGGTATCATAATCTTCAATAAAGAAAATAAAAAAAACCCTAATTCTGTTAATTAAATATGTTGATGCTGTTTTTTAAACACTATGATATTTAAGCAGTACGGCAGGGGTAAAAGGGTAACTCCCTTCTTGATCGAGACCACTAATGCCGACCCGACCATTCGATGTTGCATACGCCAACGGTAAGGGGCCGAGCACTTGGTGATCAGTGACCGACCACTTAAGTTCGGGTGGACAGATATTGTCAGATCGATAGCAGCATTCTCAGTTCAGATGACCATTGTGACCGACCTCATAAAGACCGACCAGATAGCGAGATATGCTCCAAATGATAAGTTATCCTATTCTTATGGGGTAAGGAGTTAAGTTATCCTACTTTCATGGGGAAAGGTTGATGAGTCAGTATCCTAATAGGATATGGGAAGTGAAAATAGTTTTCAACTATGAATCCTTATGGGAAAAAGAATCTGATTTCTTCACTATTATAAATAGAATGGGAAAGTGTAAGTAAAGGGCAATCTGTATGAATATCATTACCATGAGACTTGTAAACACAAGAGATATCAGAGAAGCATATCTCAGTAATAAAAAGATCGTACGTTCTGTGCCCGTGGACGTAGGCTGGATCTGATCCGCCGAACTACGTTAAATCTCCTTGTTGATTGGTGTATTTATCCGTCTTTTGCAAAGTTTGCTTTTGGTTCCCCCATAACCGAACAAATTCACTATTGAGTGAGGATTGTCTCGGGAGTAATATTCCCTTATTGCCCCTGAGACCGAAATCATCCGTCAACAGTTGGCGCCGTCTTTGGGGATAGATGTTGATGGTGTTTTTTAAGCACACAGACGGCGCCAACTGTTGACGGCTGATTTTGGTCTCAAGGGCAATAAGGGTTTTTTTACTCCCGAGACAATCCTCTTCAAACTGTGAATTTGTTTTGTTTATGGGAAACCAAAAGCAAATTTTGGCAAAAGAGAGATAAATACACCAATCAACAAAGAGATTTAACGTGGTTCGGCGGATCAGATCCAACCTACATCCACGGGCACAGAACAGACGATGTTTTATTACCGAAGTATGCTTTTTCTGGTCTGTCTTGTGTTTACAAGTCTGATCGTGATGATCTTGATATTGATTCTGATATTGATTCTCATCCCATTACGCATACTCTACCCTCCTATTTATAATAGTGAAGAAATCAGATTCATTCTCCCACAAGAATTCCCTAGTTGAAACAATTTCTCTTTCCCATAAGGATTCCTAATCAAAAACTATTTTCACTTCCTTTATTCTATTAGGATACTAACTCATCAGTTTACCCCATGAAAGTATGATAACTTGTCATCTTATCCGTAAGAGTAAGGTATCTTATCTTCTGGAGCATGTCTTGCCACATGCTCGGTCTTCATGAAGTCGGTCACAATGGCACTTTGAACTGAAAATACTTCTGCCGATCTGATAATTGCCCGGTCATCAGAACTCAAGTGCTCGGTTACCGATCATAAATTGATTAGCCATTTACTCATGTGGTCGGGTCGGTATTAATGATTTCGACCGAGAAAGGAATTACCCTTTTTACCCCTGCCGTACTCCTTAAATAACATAGATCCTGAAAACACCATCAACAAAATATGAAATTTCCCTATGCTGAAATAAATTGTGATTAAAAAAAAAATTTATGCACCTGGTACGAGTTTCGAGAATGTAAATGGAAGTTCAATTCAGCAGAGGTCTAATATAGAAGTTTTACAGTGAGAGAGATTTCTATTTTCTAATACCCCAAATTTGGTTTGATGGAGTTAAATGAAAATAAAATAAATTTAGGAAGGTTATAACATATATATCCATAAATCTAGGGGGCAGGAAATAAACTGAACATAAAAAGCAAGCGAAAATTCAGTAAAGTCCCTGATATTTACTAAAATATTTATTCGAGACAGGAAGTTGTAAATTATTTCAAATTGACAAAAAGGAAGCAATATCATGAAGAATACAAGCAGTCTTAACAACAGCAGCCCTCTTATCGACTCTCACATAATCTCTTCCATCTTTCTCACTGTATTCGTTGATCCCCACTTTCCCTTTCTTCTCCCACAGCATCTCACCAAAGCTCCCATTTGCAAAATACGCCTCCGCCTCTACTAAAACGGCACCGTTTCTTCCGTCGCATTCGCTCTGAATCTGAACGGGGAGCCGGTCGTAGTGGCCGAAACTGATGCCCTCCAACTCGTCCAAGCGCGCAAGGCCCTGAGTCGTGGACACCGAGTACAACTCGCCCTTGACTCGGTCGCCTGATCCTGGGAGGTTGATGAGGTAAGGGATGTTGTGGGGCCCGCAGACGAGGGGGTAGTGTTGGCTGGTTACGTAGGCACCCAGAAAAACGGCAGCGTTTTGATTGATTAGGTCTCGCATGAGATGGTGATTGGGGAATCCTCTTTTGAGGGTACCATATGTGAAGATCAAATGGGTTTGTTTCGATTCATCATTATTGCTCATATCGCCATCAGTCATTGTGATTTGTGAGACAGCAAAATCCAATGGCTGTTGTCGATTCAAATGAGATCACCTGTTAGTTATATATATATATATATAATATAAAGCAAAAATAAAAGCCACAAATTTGGGCCCTCAACTGTCAGTTTCAATGGCCCAATTAGAGTTTAAATTAAATTAATATTACGATCATAAATTATCGGAAGGATTTCGGGGTTGAATCAAAATTAGCACTACAAATATAAATAAAATTAAAATTATTTATTTATTTTTTTAGTATTTTTGTATTATATGTTGTGTTAATTTTTGTCCACCTCCTAGTGTCGTATATGGTGGGTTCGTGTATTATAATATCTTACATGTAGTGGAAAGATGAGATACTTATTTCCCCGTACTTCAAAAAATAAAATACTCTGCAAATTGACCTGACGTCATTAGTTAATACAATTAGTTTTGACTAATTTGACTTATAAACAGAAATAAATAACCTCAAAATAAGTCAAAAATTTAAGACTCTTATTAATTAATATCCTATAAAATAATATAATTTCAATTTTTTTTAAATAAACTATTTAATTGCAGTACTATTTAATATTTTATCACTGTAGTATACAATAATTATCATCATGTTGTAATATTTAAAGTTGTAGTATAAAATATTTAATCGCAGTACATAATTTTAAATTATAAATTTATTATAAGTATCATTATTTTATAAAATACCACTTTTTTGACTAAGTTATAATAATTTTTTTTTACAACTTAATAAGATTCTTAAGGATTTTTATCTTGTTTTGAGATTATTTTTGTCTATTTACAATTTTATATTAGTCAACCAGTTAAAATTAATTGGATTAACTAACAACTAAAAATGGTATTTTAAAAACTATTGGGATCAAATTATTCTTATACTAATTTATAGGATAGTTAAATGTAATTTTCTTAAAAATAAATCATCTCAAAGGAAATATATTATTTAAACAAGATATAAAGTAGAAGACAGAGACTTGTATATTGAAGAATTACATGTATGATATGTGAATGCAATTGAAATGGTATTTTTATAAAAATTTCTTGATGGATTCTAATGGAGTTAGCGGCTCACTGGATATGCGTATAAAACGAAAAACTTGGGCAGCGCAGGGCCCGTTCTGAGATTTGAAAGACTCTAAGCGAGCCTTTAAAATAAATCATTTATCTTATAGAAAAAATATATAATTCAAAATTAAAATTAAAACAGCCATAAATGAATAATTCAAAACTAAAATTAAAATAACCACAAAATACATAATTAGTGTCAAATTAACTGGGTAAAAATAAAATATCACTTAAAATTTACTCTATTGTGGTTTTCACTACAAAATAAGTAAACACGTTTGTATAGTATATGTTGATGATGATTTCCTGACCCGAGAAGAGCCGATGTATGAAGAAGGGTAGTAAAGGGATTTCACTTACCAAGATGGGGGCCCAAGATCTTTACAAGGATAAGGCTCCGAGCTCTGGGATGTCTGACCCGACCAATGGATCAGATTCGGCTATAATTGGATACCAACCCGATGAACATGGGGAATCAGTTGAGACACGGTCATATACATCCGAGGAAGGTGATCACTAGAAGATATAAGTTAGAAGAAAATCATAACAATTCGGACTGTAATCGGGGGAAGCTATTTCTCAATATTTTTACACGAAAAGGGGCTCAGTGCAGGCTTGACCTTTTTGAAGAGAAGGTGGGGGAAGTGAAGGTTTTTCTACCGACCCAACCTGTTAGTAGATGCAATGATAGATGTTACTTATTTTGACGGACCGACCCGAGGATGTTGGTCGCGTTGGGGTTTTAGCGTGGGCGTAGCGAAACTCGCGGTTCGGGCGAAATCGCAACTTTAAAAACTTTTAAAATTACCAAATAAATTATTCAATATCCAATATGATAATTCATTCATATTTCACATAAACATATTTATTAGATATCAAATAATGACATAAATATGTTAGAAATATCGCGAAACTTTTACGAAAATATTTTTCCGTAAAATGACATAAAACGCGTTTTTGTCCGAACCGACCAACCAATACACATAAGGGCTGCTCAAGTCAGCCCCAATAGTACTTGGGCAGTTCGTGGGCTGCCCAAACAGTGGCCAATTCACTGTTTGGACAGCGGACACCCGGTAAGTCCGAAACTCACCTGGTAACGCCGTTTTTCACCGTTTTCACATATTTCAACTCCGAAATAATTTTTGGCAATTGTTCCAATGTCCAAACACATCCAATACATTTATACAACATAATTTTCGTCACCAAAAATATAAAATTTCCAGATCTGATTTGGTAACTAAAAATATCATTTTTCATGTTTTAAATCCAATTTTCTTAACATTAATTATATTAATAATCACACCAACCAAAGTCACCACAAATGAAGAACTCAATAACAATTCTAGGAGTTACAAGAGTGGTCATAACACTCTAGAATGACTATTATCATTCAATCCAATTTCACACATGCATCTAGCCTCCAAATTCATCCTCCAAATCAAAAAGCCCCAAAATATAAGAAAGGAAGAAACCCTAGAACTTGTCTAGATGCTCAAGAACAAGAAACAAACTTTCTAAGTTTAAGAGTTATGAAGATTACCTCCAAATCTCCTAATTTCCTTAAACTTTTTCTTGATTTCTTCACTTTCTTCCTTGTTTCTTTAAACAAAAATTTGGGAGCTTTTGTCTATGGTGGTTCAACCATGGGAGCTTTTTTTTTTTTTTTAAAAAAGAGAAAATAATATTTTCTTACTTTATAAAGAAGCAAACCGACTTTGGAGGGGGTGAAGGGCATTTTGGTCATTTGGTCATTTTTAATCTAATTAAATAATAAGCTTTAAGTTAACAAATCTAATTTGTAAACTTTAAGCTTAATAAAATCATGCCACATGTAACCAATAATAATCAAACATACTGCATAACAATTATGTAATATTGATATAATTTAATTATCTAGATATTTAACATTTAAATACGTAAATAATTAATTAATGTGATTATTATTATATACGTATTTTATTTACATTAAATAAAAAATACATATATTAATGACATGTGTCAAAGTCTCATTTGACAATTAATTAATATGTATCAAATCAAATCTTGTATCAAATACAAATACACATTAATTATTAATTGACCGAAATGCCCATAATGCATGTATTTTCGTTTAACTATTTAAATGATTCGAATTAAATCATTTAATCCGGTGAAGTATTACAAATAATCTATATTATTCATAACGTGTTGCTCAAGTGTTCAACGAGTACACTTAATATTGTGGGACTCTTTAAGTTTAGGTTTATCCATCACGGAATCCAATTTCGTGTCCATAATTCACCCACTCAATAATTATGACGACAATTGATAATCTCGCTAAACTATGCAAGTTGAGGCCATTGCATACGTATAATCCTTCTGTCACAGGCTATCAATATTACACCGGGGATATAGATAAGAACGTCAAATCCTTAAGGTATAATATAGTCGACTTTTAAATTTACAATCTCTAAATAACACTCGGAACTCGCTTCCGAAGCATACCACGACCATGGTTTTACTAGATCGCAAATACGTACATGATATATATGCCCTGTACACAAGACTGACGGATTCTATCTGATACTCACAGGATCTCATATGCATTAGTCCACACCCAATGAACAGCGGAGGTTTGATCTAAATAAATCGGTGACGTAACTGCCATCAAAGTGTGGAGGATATCTCATATATCCACAGTGGTATCTCAAGTCAAAGGACCATTAGGCTACTCGACTCGAGAAGATTCCTATTGACGTTGGTGTACCATCTATTAGGAAATCTTCGGTGAGTCGTTAAGTGTTTATCAAATAAACACCTACACGTCTATATGAGTTTTCCAAGACTCATGGTTCGTTGGGATAAACCATCGAACCAAGTCTCGATATACGACATGTACTGGTTTCATCAAATTTTACTAACCGACCCGTGTCAGTAAATCTTGACCATGAACTTTATTTGATAATATACTTCTAGTGGTGTCACTTCCCAATGTCAATTACAAACTACTTTGTAACTAAGCACTACAAATTATATTATCGGGTATTTCTCTAATATATACATATCACTAAATCATATAGTTTCAATCTCATCGTAATTAGATCGAATATGTATATAAAAGCAAGAAGTACTACCATAAATAAATATTATTATGGAAAAATTAATTGTTCGTATTCATAAATCAGACATAAATACGATCCGGATTAGCACTTCGAGCGCCAACACTAATAATTTCTCCCATTTGCTCTAGTGCCAATCTACGGTATCATATACACATCTAAATGTGTATTATTTACGCATGGCCCTAAAGAGCTTACCTAGCACTCAAAAGGTAGGCAACAACAAGTAATCCCGCTATAACACATATTGAGTTTATCCAACAAACCCAATCGTTTCCCTTAACCAACATCATTCATATATTGTATAATCAAAGATATACATCAATATGACGCTGATGCGACATCAATATTGTGCTATAGCTACTGAGTTGTCTATGTATGTAAGGATCAAATCCAAAATAATAAGCAGACAACCGCAAGCACAATACTAATATTAAAACTTCTAATCTATAAGGTCACTATGCAACTTCACAAGTCAATAATTCATAAGTTACAATTAATTCCACTAACATAGTAGAATCATCCGTGACACTCCCACTGCATCTTTTCTGACTCTATATGACGTAGACTGTCTAACGTCATAATTAGAGTCAAAAATAATTTGATCCTAATGGTTTCGGATTATATTCTCCATGATTAAGAAACTTGTTCTTAATATCTCAAATATAACAAAGAACATGTTTCAAGACACATCATGTGGTCTATAACATATCAAAATAGTTTGTAACAATTACGACTAAATTGATATTTTTAATCGCGCATAATATAATATTCATTATTACATCATCCTATAATGCATAAGATTGACTAAACATTCTAATCAATTTCTCTTTCGACAAAGGAATCATCAATTACGAAAGATAAATACTAGATACAAGAAACACACCAACTGTTAAACAGTTATACTAACTGTCACACAGATAGTCTTGCTGTGTCCTTTATTAGTTCATATCTAATGCACGACTAATGAGAGTATCTCACAAGTCTCTTGTTTTATATCATATATAAAACTTTATATCAAATATAACAAAGACTACTCCCACTGCTTTCACAGAGAAAAGAAGACTTAGGTAAACCTTTTACCTCATAAAAATTTCATTATAACATTAATAATGATATTTTCGTTAGGATATATAACACTAGAAATAAATTTATACACTCTCACTGACCATACTATCAAATATGTATTCTCTATGCTTTGATAAAATCAGACAATCTGACTGTTATCAAAATTAGAGAACACAGATTTCCAGAAAGCTCACATGAGTCTACAATAAACTCTATAAGCTTGTATATCAAACTGTGATCTCAGCTGGATACAGACTCCAGGGCCATTCTAGAATGAACTCTTCAAACAAAGAAATCATAATGGATCTCTTCTTCGAAGAAATTATTCAGGAACGCCACTTTGTATTCCTAGCTAAAATACATACTTTAATATCAACATTAACCAAAAGATCCTTAATTGTTCAATTAGTGTGATTAGAGACAAGTTTCCTCAGAATCTACAATAAATTGCTGAGTATAACTTTTCTCACTGTCATACTGTAAAGGTCAAACCTTTAATAAGCTCATTTTGCTTTTGCTGCGCAAATAATTTGCACATTTTATGAAAGATTCATAACGAAAGCTTAATCAACTTCAAAACTTGATTGTAGTAAGCTACGAACAATCTTAGATATATAGTTCAATGCTAACTTCCGAAATCGATATCAAATATCGCTCACACTATAAGTTATAGGATAATTTTCTTCGATAAGAAAATAGCAGAACCATTAAGTATCAAATACTTCGCAAATGATTCTGACATCCTATTGGACTTATATGGAAGCTGTCTAAGGGTCTTTTCATCTTATTAGTTACGTAGTTCCATTTATAGTTTATCACTTTCACATTTGACTTCAATAAGTCAAGTCTTTTCTACAATCATTAACATCTGATATTGCACACCAAGTAATAAAATAATTTTATTACTCGAGATCGTAGAAAAGGTATTCTATCAAATAGAATATGACCGGTGCAATCACACGCGTATAACGCAAGCACACGTATCGTTCAAGTAGTATTAAAAGTATCGATCCCACGAGAACTTAATACCGAAGCTATTAATTTTATGAGGTCAAATGATTACTAGTATCTATTGGATTGATTGTTTGATTGGATTGGTGACTTAAATTTAAAACAAGTAAATAAAATGACGCGAAAATAAATTAAAGAAAATTCAATAATAAGAAACTATCCAGGGTTGTGATTTCTTCCAATATATTTTTAAAGATGAAGTGGTTATTTCATATTTGTGTAATAAATTGGTTTACTAACCTGGAACACGAAATTCTGCAAAAGCCTCTGTCGATGGTCAGATGCAAATACCCAGTGTAACCCAATTAAATCATATGTCTATGTCAATCAAATTACATGGATTCATTAAGACTAAGTTCCAATTGTGGCGACCCCCACCCGACAGGTATATGTCTATCCTGTAAGGAAATATATTAAAGGGTTATCTATCCTCAAGGAAGATTATGGGCTATTAAGTCAAGGGTCTTAAACCTAAAATTCCTTTGTCAAGTTTATTTTAAGTTTACCCGATCAATCTTATTAGTGGCCAGTTAACAAGACGCATTAAGCTTAAGACTTAATAAGTAAACCTTTATATTACCCAAATTATAAAATAACCCCTTATAAACCGGTGATATTGGAATTCATCACAACCCCAGATAACGGGCTTAACTACGACACATATTTATAACTAGTAAAAACTTAAAAATAAAAGACATAAAGTAAAATGTTGAAAAGTAAATGTTAGAAATTAAAAAGGAAAAAGTACAATAAAAGAAAATGCTAGGGTTAAAGGATCCATTTTTACTACTATTTTAGATATCTCCCTTAATATAATATATTAACTTGTGTGATATTACCAACCAGCCATATAGTCGGTAACCTGATTAAGTCAAATTAATAATTAATTACCAACCGACCAACCAGACGGTATCCTTGCTTAGTCAGGTTAAAACCAATTTAATATTAATTACCAACCGGCCAATATAGCTGTATCCTCATTAAGTCAAATTTTAAATAGTTATTACATTATAATTAAGGGAGATTAATCTAAATAGCAATAATAAAAGTTTTACCTTTCACCCTAGCAGGGGGAAGTTACCTCTTCATTGCTGAATAGTAAAAACTGAAAAAGTAAAGAAAGTAAATTACTATTACAAAAAGTAAATAAAATTAATTACAGAACTGAAATTTAAAATAAACTAGATACAAACTCCTTAATATTATCAGAGAATTCAGAGGGAAGGTACATCTGAAACTGAAATTTCGAGCTGAATTTATAGGCAAAAAAAATGCATCGCGTGTCGCGACGCGCAAGTTTGTTCTTGCGTCACGATGCGCCTACGTGGCACGCTCTGATTGCCTGCTTTGATACCCTTATCTGCTGACGTGGCATTTTGGATTATTAACTCCATAATTGTGCTGACATGGCGATGATGTGGTGACACATGGCGATGATGTGGTGACACGTGGCGATGTTGATTGTTGCACCGTATGATTGTGACACGTGTCACGAGATGATTGGCTGATGATGACGTGGCTGACACATGGCAAGCTGACTTGGCATGTGTCTGATGTGGATGCCACGTGGCTAACACGTGGACGACACATGGCGATTGTCGGCAGCATATGATGATGACACATGACAGGCGCACGTTAGCAAGATCGACGCACCTTAGCAAGATCCGTCGCACGTTAGCAAGATCAAATTTCTCAAATTTTGACATGTGTCTCAGTGTATTTTAGCAGGCTCCCGGTGCATATTAGCGGTCGCGACGCAGGCTGCGCATCGCGATATGCCAAATGACCATTTTGCCCTTTTGTCCTTTTTTCACTGTTTTGGCCCCAAATCACTTCCAGAAAGTCCTGAAACTTTATTTATCTACAAAATAACACAAAACGCATCAAAATATTCATAAAGCTCAAGAAACTATACAAAATATTAGGCCAAATGAGTGGGAAATAGTGATATATTTACCACTCATCACACCCCCAAACCTAACATTTTGCTAGTCCTCGAGCAAAATAATAAAATAAAATAACATAAACATCTTTAAAATAAAATTAAGCTAAGCCACTCTCGTAGGGATCACGGTTGCATTTAGCGTATGTAACAAGCCTTTAAACCCCTAGGTGTCCCTAGTGGACGAGTTATAGTCTCGTCAGGGCTTACATCAACGATACCCACAAACGTTTTACAAAAGTAAAAAATATAGTAAAACTAATGCACACAAAAACAAAAAGACAAGAGAAAAGAGAATAAAGAAGTTAGTGACTAACCAAGTGAAACTTCTTATCCAAGTTTAGAGTTGTTTTCTTTCTTTCTAAATTACTGAATAAGTAAATTCTCCGATTTATTTTTACCATTCTCCATACACACAGCCAACAAAATTTTAATCAACTCATTTTTGCCCACAATAGTCACAAGTGTAGTTGAGAAGAGAGTAATATTTTTGTCCTAAAGTTGTATCAGAATACACACTTTTTTTTTAGCAATGGAATATTTTTTGATTTTTTTATTATTATTTATATACAATATCTTCCATACATGTAGCGAGCTTTAGGCCAGTGACTCCCAAACCAGTTGGCTTTAGGGCACTAGATGTTAAGACACCCCTACAGACTTAATTACTCAGACTTCAGATATATATATTTTGCAACATCTTCCATTTATGTAGCAAGCTTTGGGCCAGTGGCTCCCAAACCAGTTGGTTTTAGGGGACTAGGTGTTAAAACACCCCTACGGACTTAATAACTCGGATCTCAGAAGGTTTTTTTTAGATGCTTGCTCCAATTAAACTAGAGCACTGAATATTACAAACTCGTCAATTACTAATCATGTTCATATGTTACCATATATGTTGATAATATCTGTCAACAGAGCATATGAAGATCCATTTTAATAAGTTTTAAGGAGAATTCACAAATTAAATAATTCAAAATGAAATAAACAAAAATTAACTTGTTCCGAAATAGGCTGAGATACGTCTCAGAATTGGAAACTCCTTACACAGCTATCTCATACCAATTTCATCTGATTAATCAAATTAAAAACACAAAAACACAAAATATTTTTTGATTTTTGTAAAATTTTTCAAATTTTTTTTTTTGAATTTTTCGAAAATTTTGAACTAAAAACAAAATACTACAACTATTCCCCACCCCAAACCTAAATGAGACATTGTCCCCAATGTCTTAAAAAGTAGAATATGAGTTTAGAAGATAGTACCTGGTTAGCTGAAATTCTACATCTAAATGGGAAATTTAAAGGTTAAGATCCAGATTTATTTGACGCTTCTTACCACGATCATCATCGGACCATTTTATCTTGGAAATGATAGGGTCAATTTGTGGTTCATAGGCTAAGATTTGGTCAATTAAATCATGGGCAGTTCTGGCAGTGAAGATGAGTTCTTTTAAAGGTTTTGACATGAACACATTTCTCCGGGCATCATCAAGAAATACATAAAGAAAATCATAAAATCCATCTGCGTTGAAAAGTCCAATTGGTTTCTGGTGTATGTTCAAGTTCGCCCAAGATAGCACTGTAAAAATCTCCTCCAACGTACCCAAACCACCTGGCAAAGCAATAAAAGCATCAGCACGGTTAATTCTTTCCACCAGTCGTTCAGACATACCTGACACGATCAGTTCTTCTCCGTTTGATGATCCTATAAGATCTGCCTCTGCCAAGGGTTTTGGGATGATTCCCAGAACTTGACTGCCTCCATCTTGTACGGCCTTTGAAACGATCCCCATTAATCCAAGATTGCCACCGCCGTATACTATATGCATATTCTTTTCAGCTATGACTCGACCCAATTCTTGTACTACTTCTACGTATTGTGGCTTAGTACCAACACTAGTACCACAAAAGACACAGATATTTTCAACTCGTATTCTTGAAGTAGCTTCCATTTTATGTATGTTTTTTTTTTTCTCAAATCTGGATGCCTTCAAAAGTGAAAAGATGAGTTGAATTTATAACACCTGAAAATGGGTGAGTAATAATAGCACTAGTATCTTCCAAAAAATGATTATTAGATAAATAGTACATCGTGAAAGGTCAAAAATGTCTGGATCCTGTCGGAGAAAATAAAAGAAAACAACAAAACAAATCATAATTATTAGGAAAAGACAAAGACATATAATATTTACAATAATTTACGGCTTGATTGACGTCTATGCGTCAGGGACAAGCTTCCCATCCAATTTTCTTAAAAATTGGCAAACATGGTCTTTTTGAGTCAGATTCCCGAGACTTAACTGTTGTCTTTCTTTTCAAAATTGTGTATATAACATGCGAATTTCGTGATACACATATCCACTGGGATGCGTCTCAAGAGTTTTAGATATGTCATCCAAAGACTCCTTACTCAAGCCATCCCTAATGAAATTTATCTTATCTTCACGGTTATCAGACACCATTCCTAAAGAACGACAACGAGTATCACAAAACATACGAGCACATTTATAGCATACACCCATTCTTTTAGCTCTTCTCTTTTTAGCATATGTGCTTCTTCCTAAACCAGGCAGATGTGAAATAAAAGAGTCAGAGGACTCACCTGTTAATCAGACCCGTGCTTCAATAATCCAACGAATGTCAGTAGGAATACCTTTGATCATCAGTAGTCTCATTCGTTCTAAGTGAGCTTTGTAGATTTTCATCAAAGATTTTTGAGGGAGAGAAGGAAATTGCTTGTGAAGATTTTCGAGAGCTTCTTCTATCATGAAATGACTTTACTTGCAAAAATTAAACACACAAAAATAAAACACACCAGATCATAATATATACACAAATTGCATGGGTTGCCTCCATGCTAGCGCTAAGTTTAAAGTTGTCAGCTAGACATGACTTCTCGAACGTTAGGCTGGATCTGAAAGTGTGACACTTTCTTTTTGTCGCTCAATTGATTCTCCCCAGTAGTGCTTGACACGCTTGTTTTTAACCTTGAATGTTTTGTTGGAGTCGGGATCATGTAACTCAACGGCTCTATCTGGTAAAACCTTGATGATTAAGAATGGACCTGTCCACCCTGATTTTGGCTTCCATGGGAAGAGTTTCAACCTTTATTTGTTTAACAGTATTTACTGCCCCGGTTCCAGTTGTATACGCACTAACTTCTCATCATGTCTCTTCTTGCCCTTTTCTTTGTACAGTTTGGCATTCTCGAAGGGTTGTATGTGGAATTCCTCCAGTTTGTTGAACTGGTGGAACTGTTTCTCATCAGTTGCTTGTAGATCAAGATTTGACTTGTTCAGTGTGCAATACGCTTTATCTTCAAGCTCCAAAGGCAGATTGCATGCTTTAAGTTTGGCAGTTCAACTTTGCTTTTCATCAGAGTTCTGGATGGTACTATTTCTCACATCAAGTCTGAAACATTCCTCATTCTTTTCATCATTAAGGATTTCCATGGCTTTGAAAACATTGAATGTTACTTCTTGATCTTGAACCCTCATAGTTAGTTCACATTTTTGTACATCAATAATGGTTCATCCTGTAGCCAAGAATGGTCTCCCGAGGATGATGGGCACGTTTTCGTCTTCCTCCATGTCAATGACAATAAAATATGTTGGGAAAATGAATTTGTCAACTTTGACCAGCACATCTTCAACCACAACTCTCGGAAATACGAGCGTTCTATCAGCAAGTTGCAGAGAGACTGAGGTGGGCATTGTTTCTCCAATCTGCAGTTTCCTGTAAATAAAAAAAAGGCATCAAGTTAACACTTGCACCTAAATCACACAAAGCCTTACCGAAGTCATGTTCTCTTATGGTACAAGGGACAATAAAACTACCACGATCTTTCAACTTTGGGGGAATTTTCCTCTGAATGATGGCGCTGCATTCTTCCGTCAATGCTACTGTCTCGTAATCTCCCAATCTCCGCTTTCGTGACAGAATGTCTTTCATGAATTTGACATAGCTGGGCATTTGTTCTAACACTTCTGCAAATGGAATGTTGATATGCAGCTTTTTGAAGATCTCCAGGAATCGGGAAAACTGCTTGTCCAGTTTATTTTTCTGGAGATGCTGTGGAAAAAGTGGAGGTTGGGTGATTCTTTTTGGTTCTTTTTCCTTTGCTTCTTTTTCCTCCATCTGTTGCTCTGTTTCTTTTGGAATTTCTTCAATCGATGCTTTGATTCCAAAATCTTTGTTGATCTCAGTACCGCTTTTTAAAATGATGGCATGACATTGTTCCTTCCATCGGTTCCTTGGATTTGGTTCTGTATTGCTAAGAAGGTTTCCTAGTGGTCTGTAACTCTGAGCATTGGCCAGTTGTCCAATTTGATTCTCCAGTGCTTTGATAGAGGCAGATTGGCTTTGAAATATAACATCGTATGCTTCTTGTTACTTTTTGAACATCTCTGCAATCCATTCTTTCATTTCTGGTTCCTTTTCATGCTCCTAGCCTTTATTCTATTGCTAGAATCCAGGCGGTGGATAGTTCTTTTGCCCTGAGTTGTTGCTCTATGAAAAATTGGGATGATTCCTCCACCCAGGGTTGTAGGTGTTGAAATATAGATTGTTCCCCTGTCTGTTGATATAGTTCACCATCTCTTCTTGTTGGTTTGGCTCTGGTTCTCCTCCATAAGGTGAAATTATGGATCCGGCAATGTTTACAACTTGCACGCTGAGTGTTTCCAGGCATTTGCACATCTGATCCAGCTTGGTATTCACTGCTGAGTTGGCTCCAACTTCATAAATTCCTGCAATTCGTTGAATCATGCTCATTTCTGTTGGCCACAAGGAATTGTTGTTAGCCATTTCTTCGATTAAGTCCCAGGCTTGATCTTCTCCTTTTGCCATCAAAGCTCCTCCAGCAGCAGCATCAATTGTGGTTCTCATCAGTCCAGAAAGTCCATTATAGAAAGTTTGGACTTGAAGCCATTTTGGAATCTCATGGTGAGGACATTTCCGGAGCAAATCTTTGTACCTTTCCCAAGCTTCGTAGAGAGTTTCCGAGTTTTATTGTACAAAGGATGTGATGTCATTCCTCAGTTTTGCTGTTCTAGCTGGTGGAAAATACTTTGCAAGGAATTTGGTGGCTAGAGTGTTCCAAGTTGTGATGGAACCTGCTGGTAGTGAATGTAGCCAAGCTTTAGCTCCGTCTTTCATGGAATATGGGAAAACCCATTGTCTCATTGCTTCATCAGCTTCTCGGTTGGAATTGAAAGTGCCACAAACTTCCAGGAAGTTGTTGATGTGGGGATTAGGGTCCTCAGTTGCATTTTCCTCAAATTGAACTGACTGCTGAATCATCTAAATGTATGTTTTGATGTCACATGCATTTGCTGGTGAATGAGGAAGTACAATACAGGAAATGAAGCCGTCAACCACCAGAATGGTTATGTCTTGAATGGGAATTGGTGTTGCAACTTCTAAAGGTTCAGGTTCCATGTTGACTAAAGCTTCTTGGCCTTTTCGCCTTTCCCTTCTCAACTCTCTGATGGTTCTTTCAATCTCTGGGTCAAACGGTCAGAGTTCAAAGCTTCTGGTTCGTCTCATGTAGTGTCTGAGAACCTGAAACACAAGAAAACAGAAATAATAAGTAAAAAGAAATTAGATACAAGTAACGTATCTAACCCCAAAACTAATAGTGAAAGATAAATAAATCCCCGGCAACGGCGTCAAAAACTTGACCGGTGCAATCACACGCGTATAACGCAAGCGCACGTATCGTTCAAGTAGTATAAAAAGTATCAATCCCACGAGGACTTAATACCTAAGCTATTAATTTTATGAGGTCAAATGATTACTAGTATCTATCGGATTGATTATTTGATTGGATTGGTGACTTAAATTTAAAACAAGTAAATAAAATGACGCGAAAATAAATTAAAGAAAATTCAATAATAAGAAACTATCCAGGGTTGTGATTTCTTCCAATATCTTTTTAAAGATGAAGTGGTTATTTCATATTTGTGTAATATATTGGTTTACTAACCTGGAAAACGAAATTCTGCAAAAGCCTATGTCGATGGTCAGATGCAAATACCCAGTATAACCCAATTAAATCTATATGTCCATGTCAATCAAATTACCTGGATTCATTAAGACTAAGTTTCAATTGTGGCTACCCTCGCCCGACAGGTATATGTCTATCATGTATGGAAATCTATTAAAAGGTTATCTATCCTCAAGGAAGATCGTTGGCTATTAAGTCAAGGGTCTTAAACTAAAAATTCATTTGTCAAGTTTATTTTAAGTTTACCTGATCAATCTTATTAGTGGTCAGTCAAGAAGACGCATTAAGCTTAAGACTTAATAAGTAAACCTTTATATTACCCAAACTATAAAATAACCCTTTATAAACCGGTGATATTGGAATTCATCACAACCCCAGATAACGGGCTTAGCTACGACACATATTTATAACTAGTAAAAACTTAAAAATAAAAGACATAAAGTAAAATGCTGAAAAGTAAATGTTAGAAATTAAAAAGGAAAAATTACAATAAAAGAAGATGCTAGGGTTAAAGGATCCACTTTATTACTACTATTTAAGATATCTCCCTTAATATAATATATTAACTTGTGTGATATTACCAACCAGCCATATAGGCGGTAACCTGATTAAGTCAAATTAATAATTAATTACCAACCGACCAACCAGGCGGTATCCTTGCTTAGTCAGGTTAAAACCAATTTAATATTAATTACCAACCGGCCAATATAGCGGTATCTTCATTAAGT
The DNA here is from genome assembly GCA_019454045.1 of Zanthoxylum bungeanum. Lineage (NCBI taxonomy): Eukaryota > Viridiplantae > Streptophyta > Magnoliopsida > Sapindales > Rutaceae > Zanthoxylum > Zanthoxylum bungeanum. The sequence continues at coordinate 68,416 of SKCR01003521.1, forward strand.
CAAGTTTTAAATAGTTATTATATTATAATTAAAGGAGATTAATCTAAATAGTAATAATAAAAGTTTTACCTTTCACCATAGTAGGGGGAAGTTACCTCCTCATTGCTGAATAGTAAAAACTGAAAAAGTAAAGAAAGTAAATTACTATTACAAAAAGTAAATAAAATTAATTACAAAACTGAAATTTAAAATAAAATAGATACAAACTCATTAATATTATCAGAGAATTCAAAGGGGAAGGTACATCTGAAACTGAAATTTCGAGCTGAATTTATAGGAAAAAAATGCATCGCGCGTCGCGACGCGTAATATTATTCTTACGTCGTGACGCACCTACGTGGCACGCTCTAATTGGCTGCTTTGATTCCCTTATCTGCTGACGTGGCATTTTGGATGATTAACTTAATAATTGTGATGACGTGGCGACACATATCGATGTTGATTGTCGGCACCGTATGATTGTAACACGTGTCACGAGATGATTGGCTGATGATGATAGGCTGAAACGTGGCACGCTGACTCGGTATGTGTCGATGTGGATGCCACGTGGACGACACATGGATGACACATGGCGATGGCTATTGTCGGCAGCATGTGATGATGACACGTGGTAGACGCACGTTAGCAAGATCGGCGCACGTTAGCAAGATCCGGCTCACATTAGCAAGATCAAACTTCTCAAATTTTGACACGTGTCCCGGCGCATTTTAGCTGGCTCTCGGTGCACGTTAGCGGTTGTGACGTAGGTTCCGCGTCGTGACGCGCCAAATGACCATTTTGCCCTTTTATCCGTTTTTCACTATTTTGGCCCCAAATCACTTCCAGAGAGTCCTGAAACTTTATTTATCTACAAAATAACACAACACATCAAACTATTCACAAAGCTCAAGAAACTATACAAAATATTAGGTCAAATGAGTGGGAAATAGTGATACATTTACCACTCATCAGAATACAATATTCTATTAAATAGAATAAATGATAAACTTTTTCTTGTACCTTCGAGGCGTAAGTACTTTTCAATTATATAACCATTATACCAAAGAAATATTCAAATCTCAAACTTTTCAAGATTCGAATTTTCTACCTATACATATCGTATATGTAACTGTATAAACAAATGAAACATTAATTAAAATGATGAATTAGTGTTATTGGAACATATCCACAAGAGTATTGAAACGAATTCGGTAACATTCAATATCAAATGAATCAAATTATATAAGATTCGATTTCTCCTATTGACAATTCCATCACGATAGAATCGTAGAAGAATAATATTGACTAAGAATCATATTCATTGAATAATCTTAGAACTAATTGTCATAATTTCATATGTTTGATCATATCAAACATCTTTGAACAATTCAAAGACTCATGATGAATTTTAAAGATACAGTTTTCAAAACTTCAGATCGAAAATATTTGAACCAGTCAAAATATTCGATTGATATTTCATTAGAATAGATTAAAAGTTCTCAAACCTTTCAAGACATTCAATATGTGTTCTTTCAGAAATGCGTAACTAAGTCATGACAACTCATTAACTAAGTTATGAAGTAAAGAAAACTATCCAAGGTAATTTATAATTCATTAAACTACATACATCCAATGTATTAGTTTAATAAATATGTGGTCCAATGACGATCATTGGTTAAATGAGATTTAATCACATTCCCGAATATAATATTCATTAAATGGATAAGGATATGTGGTGTGATCTCGTATCAGACCATCCTTTACCATACATAATAAACATCTAATGCTTAATCTCATAAAACACTGTTCTAAGTTATTTACTTAACCAAATATTTTTCTTAATGTTTATCTCTTTCATCAATGACACTACTAGTCGTATTAAAATATGAAATAATTTTTTATAAAGAACAAGTAACTATCCAATAGTCACAAGTTCTGATATCAAATATCAAAACAATTATTAAACAATATTTTAAATAACTAGACGGGAGATTTGCTATCCAATACCTATAGTTGTCGTGTTATGAAAATCGATATTCTCTACAAACAATTATACGCATCTATTTTTTTTAGCTTTATTATTAGCTTTCAACTATTCACAACAATTGCAAATAATTGATTAGCAAACTGTGTCAGTCACATTACCTCTACAGGTCACTAAAGCCAAGAAATGTCATAATCAGATAAACAAATACCTAATCGGGTTTTCTTAATGCCAGTCAAGAATCTCGAGACATAAACTAATTCACGTCAATTCTTACTGCAAAAGAAATTATTCTCTCTAGACTATTATATCCTAAAACAAATATCTATTTAGATTACCTAATATGTGACTTAGTTACTAAGTCACTAACCATCTTGATTTTTCAAGAAAATTGGAACAACTTTTCCCGATGGTTTTGACTAATCTAACAATATCCAAGCCTACTCTTAATTTAAAACCTATTCTAGAAATTTACAACCATATGTCAGAAAACATATAAAAATAAAATGCATGTAGTGGATTAGAAGTTTAATTCTATCAACAATATAGAATAAGGAAAACATAAGCGCCAATTTCCATAATATTACACACCGCCTTAGTTATGGATTTTTAACCCAGCAGTGCCTCCCACTACTTTACATAATACCGTAATCCCCAACGGAAAATGGGAATTCAATAATTAAATTGAATTTTATAGTGAGAAGTGGACCCCCTGTATATATTTCGACTCACAACTTTGACACGTTCTCGCCTACGTATATTCATAGGTAGACAACTTATTGTCAATCACACTCACTGTGACTCCTCATTTTGGTCCTGATCGTTTCTCGTTATGACAACTTTGGCACATTCACAAGGAGGCGTATCAAGTCTTCACTTGTTAGTGACAAACTCAAGCTACCGATGTAGTCCTGACAAATTTGGCACGTTCAGGATTTCCACTTTCACTTGAATTTGTCTCTTATCATATAAGTTCTACCGGTACAAATGAACTACCATCAGCCATAACTGCACAACTTTGGCATGATACAGCTACAACATCAGGAAATCACTTGCATTTGTACTGACAAGGCGGACCAAAAAATGAGTATTCCTAATACTAGTTACTTTAACGTCTTATTTAAGCAGGGATATTCCTAAAGAGGTTCTTTACTCTACATCAAATGTAGATTTTAATTTAGATCAATTTCTCAACAGTTCAATTCTACCTGGGAAAACATAACTTAACTTAACCATTAAATCTTCTTTATGTTTTTCGTTAGCGTAGAATCGAAAAATTAAGAAACATCTAAATTACATGCATGTGCAAATATCAAAATTGGATTATATATCACATATCAAGTATGACAAATGTAATGAATGAAGAATCAGACCTGCTCTGATACCATTTTTGTTTCGGTTTTAACGCGGAAGCAGCGGAAGCTCGCGGTTCGGGAGAAATCGTAACTTTAAAAACTTTTAAAATTACCAAATAAATTATTCAATATCCAATATGAATATTTTATTAATATTTCTCCTAAACATGTTTATTCGATATCAAATAATGACATAAATAGGTTAGAAACATCACGAAACGTTTACGAAAACATTTTTCCGTAAAATGACATAAAACACATTTTTATACGAACCGACCAACCAATACACATAAGGGCTGCCCAGGTCAGCCCCAAGCATACCACAGCCATGGATTTACTAGATCGCAAATATGTACATAATACATATGCCATGAACACAGGATTGACAGATTCTATCTGATACTCACAGGATATCACGAGCATCAGTCCACACCCAACGAACAAGTGGAGGTCTGATCTAAATAGATCAGTGACGTAACTGCCATCAAAGTGTGGAGGATATATCATATATCCACAGTGGTATCTCAAGTCGAATGACCACTAGGCTACTCGACTCAAGAAGATTCCTATTGATGTTGGTGTACCATCTATTAGGAAATCTTCGGTGAGTCGTTCAGTGTTTATCAAATAAACACCTACACATCTATATGAGTCTCCCAAGACTCATGGTTCGTTGGGATAAACCATCGGACCAAGTCTCGATATACGACAAGTACTGGTCTCAGCGGATTTTACTAACTGACACATGTTAGTAAATCTTGACCATAATCTTTATTTGATAATATACTTCTAGTAGTGTCACTTTCCAATGTCAATTACAAACTATTTTGTAACTGCGCACTACAAAATATATTATCGGGTCTTTCTCTAATATATACATATCACTAAATCATATAGTTTCAATCTGATCTTAATTAGATCGAATATATATATAAAGCAAGAATTACTACCATAAATAAATAATATTATGTAAAAATGAATTATTTGTATTCATGAATCAGACATAAATACGATCTGGATTGACACTCCGAGCACCAACCCTAACAGGTCGGGGTTGCAGCATTGTGTTCTTATATGGGCGACGTAATCTATAAACTGAAGTTTGGGCTTCCCAAGGATTTATGAGATAGAGGTAGGCCAACTACTGATGGGACGAAGCAAGGCTGCAAGATTATTGTCTGACACACGCAACCACATAACAGTGGTTGGAATACAGGCTGGCATATGGGAAGAGCATGTAACAATTACCAAGAATAGGTAATTTAATGAAGTTCAGATGACAGGTAGTAGAGGTGTCAGACGGCTGGACTATTATCCATAGGGTAATTGAGGAAGAGAGCCTAGGTAATAATGGTTTAGCAGCGTGGCTGATATCATGAGTTGGTGTAATAGTAGAATTTTACCTAGTATATAAAGGGGTGGAGAACTCATTGTAAGGGGTTGGCTAATTTATTTCGCTCATAACTTGTAAAAGTGAGAGCAAAAAGCTTAAGTGTAAGCGAGAGCTAGTGCAGGTCGGTCAAAGCTGAGCTAGTGCAGGCCATCTACAAGGTGTTCCCTTTAACCTTGGGCGGGTTAGCCAGCCTATGGTTCGGGAACTTGACCTAGAGGAGTATCATAAGCTTCACGTAATTGAGGAAATCTTTTGTGTTGCACTTCAAAGGGCGTGCGTACCGAGGAAGACAATGAAGTCATTGAGGTTGATGAAGCAGAGAGACAATGAGTCTTTGAAAATCTTTATCGATAGGTACCATGACCTGATATTAGAGGTCGGGGCGTATGAGTCCCCAGAGGTGCTGGAAAGTTTCAAATGGGGCCCTCAAGGTCGGGAGGTTATAGTCTCATTTGAGGATCCAAAAGATAACGAACTATGCCACAACTTTGGAGAATGCAAGGAAGTTTGTGTTGATGGAAGTAGATGAGAAGATCGCCCGAGGCGGGACTGCTTAGAAGTAAAGAGCACCCCGGTTGGAGAGTCAGCGAGATTTGGGCAGGGACCTGAGGAGCCTGGTCCCGTGGCAAAAGGAGTTCAGGCCGATACTCAGAATAATCCAATGAACTAGAGAAAGCCGCATGTCCAGGTTAACCATGTCGCCAGAGGGAAAGTGTCCACCCCCATGAATAGACCCCTGGCCCAGATAGTTCGAGAAATTCAGGATAAAGGTCTACTGACTAAGCCCGACCCGAGGAGGTTTCCCATTGAGAAGAGAGACAACAGGGTTTATTATGTGCATCATAATGTGAGGGGACACACCACATAAATATGTAGAGACCTGCAGGAGTAGGTGTAGGACTTGGTAGGGAATGGCTATCTGAATGGGTGCATAGACCAAGCGGCTATTAAGGCCGAACAACATCAATAATGACCGTCATTAGGAAGTAGTAGGAGAGCCAATATGCCAGATGTACTCGATCAGTTTCCATAATGCCTCTTATGTATTATCCTTATTTAGCAGCTTTCCGGGCCCATTATTATATAGAGGTTGGAGCACCTAAGGTTAAGTTGTTGAATGAAATGCAATGTCAGGAGTTGGAGGTTGACAGATTTCTCCCAACCTTTGGGGCTGATGCTGAACAAGTTCCTCCTAGAGAAATTATGGCTGTTGTTCGACTTGTCAGTCTCTAGTTTCTCCAAAAAGCTGAGTTCAGAAGGACATTGTTAAGAATTATTCAGAAGAAAATCTTGGTTCAGAAGGACAATGTTAAGAATTGTTCAAAGATGTTGAGGAAGATATTTTCAATAAGAGCCTATTTTAGAATGACCCTCAAAGAGTTGTAAGATGAGCAATAGATCTCCTGAATATCAATAAGACTTTCCATTTCTTAAATAATAGCTTGTTCATCTATGCCTGTTTATTATTTAAATGGGAAAGACATGTTGAATATTCTTGTGAAAATACTCGTGATCGGAATGGATGAATGTATCCAAGGCATGTGGGAAAAGTATACCCCCGCGGCACGCCAGTCCTTGGTGTCATTATCAAACCCCCCGAGCTGGAACATTAAAACCCAATAACTTGCATCTTTGAGGAATGATTACAGCATGAAGGTCAGTGTGACGTTTGGCGTATCGGGTATCCATAACACGCTCGGCGAATGAGTCGATATGGCGTTTGGTGCCTCAAGGTAATCATAGCACGTATAAATGGCTAGTGGATTCATTACTACGATACCTCTAGGTTTGCAGATCATGGGAAAAGATAATTCCCCCATGGAATTTGCTACCTAGAGTTGGAGGTACATAGCACGGGGAAGGCCCATGGGCCTCCGTGGAGTTTGTAGACTTGGGAGGTACATAGCACATGGAAGACCAGAGAGCCTCCGTGGCGTTTGTAGCCTCGGGATATGCCTAGCACGAGGAGGGAGAATGTGTTACATCCCAGATTATTTTAGAATATTGGCGTGAATTTTATTTTCGCGCGTGAGGCCGCGTCCGAACGCGAGATAAATTTAATCGCAAAATTGGAGCATTTTCATGAAATTAATGGTAATTTTGTTATTGGATTAAATTTGAGGGACTAAATTGTGAATGATTAATTAGCAAACATGAATTAGATATTTTTGTAACACTTACACATGTCCTACATAAACACACACACACGTGTATGATTTCTTTATCACACACCCACACGCCTCCAACAAACAGACACACAGAGTTAATTAAAAAAAGAAGAACACACAGAGTCTGAAATAATAACACAGAGAGAGAATGACGACAGAACAGAAAAGAAAAATGGAGAACGATCGTGAGAGAAGAAATGGAAAGAAGAAGAAGAGTAGGCCGAGAGAGATTGAGGGGAAATAGGAAAGCTGAAAGAGAAGATGAGAAAATGGGGAAGAAGAACAGTAGCAGAACCGAGAGAGCAGAGAAAAGAGAAAGGCCGAAGCCGAGAAGAAGAAAGAGAGGGGCTGAAGCAGTAAAGAAAGAGCCGAGAAAGAAGGATTCAAATGGGTAAGTATACTATGTAATGATTTTCTTGAGCTTTATTTAAATTTGATAAATTGGGGGTTTATGGGTTTAAATTGATTTGATGAAGAAAACTGTAAATTGAACTAAGAATGGTAATGATGAGTATATTAGAGTAATCTAACATTGATTTTAATCTTGAAATTGAAAGAAATAAATTGGATTAAAGAAATATGAGATTTGGGGAAAAATGACATGAACCCTAGAAATTGGGAAAAAAAAATGATGGTAAGATGAATTGATGATAAAAGGTGATATATAGCCATATAGGTTAGTGAAATCTGGAAATAAACTAAAATGAGATTCTGGAATGTGTATATATTATGTGTACAAGAGAAATAGTGAAAGTTATGAAGACAATAGGAACAGAAACAGTACCTGTAGAATGAGGATGACAGTAGTAATAGTTGTAACGAAAAAAGAAGAACTATATATTATAATAGTAGAGAAAGAGGAGAAGACATCAATAGTATTAGTAGTGGTATTGGATGTGTTTATAATTGAGAAATGTGAAGTATGAATGATCAGTGGATAGTTAAAATAGTTCTGAAATTCGAAATGAATTTAGTAATTGAAAGGGTCATGAAAGTGTTTTGTGAATAACTGATGAAATTAGTGTGTTGATCTGATTTGTGAATGTTTGTAAGCATCAGTAGTGTTGCTGAAACAGGTTTTAACAGTGTGATTGTATATTAGAACCTAATCAGTAAGTAATATTAGACCTTGAGAACTGGAAGTTGAGTCGGACCCTACTTTATAGATCTGATCAGTTCCAAAAAAAAAAAGAAAAAAAAAAGAGGGTAAAAGTAAGTCGTGCCCTGCCCTCAGCCTCTGAGATGTAAGTCCGACCCTGGTAAGGTATAATAGAAGGATAACTTTTACAGAATATAACTTTATATATATTTGTAAGTGCATTCATTTGCATACATATGGAGTATGAGCATATATTGCATAAAGAAGAGTAAGCATTAGCACGATGAGCATGAATAAAAGAATAATGCATTGTGCATGCATATTATATAATTTTTCCAGAACTAAAGCTGAGAATGATTTTGAAATACAGAGGGTTTTAAAGAAAATTTCAGATGCTTTTAAAAGAAATGGTTTCAGAAAAGGTTTGATACAGTTTTGAGATTTAAGACATGAGTTTATGTTTTACGGGGCATGGGGGAAAAACCCACCCCATGATGTAACTTGATACAGCTTGGAATTGACGGACAGAGACATGTGCACATGTAGAGGACTAGGGGGACGGCAATACGTAACGCCCCTAGATCCTAGTTTCAGAGACAGGATGACGGCTTAGGTTCGTGTACCTGGACTCTAGTTCAGAGCTTGGGTGGTAGCATAGATCCGCACCCCCAGTTCTAGTTTGTGGCTTGGGGGACGGCGAGACGTAACGCCCCAAGACCACCAGTTTAGGGCAGGTATGGCATGCTTTGGGGGACGGCGATACATAACGCCCCAATGTCATGGGTTTGCATATCTGACTCTAGGGCGTATGGGGGACGACGATACGTAACGCCCTCATGCGTAAGTTTTTCAGCAGATACTCAGATACCAGTTTTTCAAGAAAAGGAGTTTTGAAATATCAGATTTTCAGGGAACAGTTTTCAGAGACAAGATTTTAGAAATAATTTCCAAAAACCAGAGATTCAAAGCATGATTTCACAAAGACTGGTTTTATAAGAACTTCAGAAAAGAGTTTTCAGTTTCAAAAAAGGGTTTTCAGAAATAGCTTTCAGAAAAAAGTTTTCAGAAAGAGATTTCGAGAAAATCATTTTCTAAAAGCATAGCATGACTAAAGTAAAACATAGTTTACAAATTATGCATATAAATCATATATTCTAGAAATCATTTGAATTGCTTGTAACTGACATTTATGCATGATAGCATTAGTACACTTATATGTATATTTGATCGATATTTGTATGAGTTATATGTTTACAGAGAAGGAACCTTTTGTGAATATTAGTGTATGATAATATGATGACATTTATACATGTATTCAAGATTGAAGATGGTATGATAAATGATTGATAGAAAGGATATTTTATAAATACGATTTGATGATATTTCAAGATAGTAAAAGGAAGAAAATTATAATAAATACCTGAGCTAGATTAATAAAGAGTGTATAGAAAGTAAATAGAAATCAGAGTAGCGCAGCAGAAGCGTGATGGATTTGGATTTGGATTTGTTAGTTAGGGACATAGAAACTTGATGTATTTTAATATGGATGTTTGTTAATGTGGAAGGTAAACAGAAGTTAAAATAGGTGTGTGCTCAGATAAAAGGATTGATGACAAAGTAATATGCTTATGAAATGAATAAGGAATCAAAAAGATAAACCAAACCTGATACATGTGCATGCTCACAAGAAGTTCAGAATAATATAAAATGGAATTCAAACTTCGCTTGTGTTTGATGCTCAAGGAATGAACATAGTTACTTACTGAGTCATTATGACTCACAACCCAACAGTGTTTGAGTTTTGCAGGTTGGTGACCTGATCGGTCGACCACAGACACCAGAGCTTGAGGAGCCGGATAACAGCGTTGCAGTCAGCCAGTCACCAGGTCTTGGGAGTATAAGGGTCAAGTTGTATGAGTCTTGAATGTAAAGTAATTAAGTTGTATAGTATAATCGTAAAAGTTTTTGTTCATACGCATTTTCGGGCACGGAGCCCAGTTGTATTATGGTTTGAGGTAATTATTTTAGTGAAATGTTGTGTCGGGCCCTGTAGGTTGTTTGAGGTGCTGGACTTTGATCCAGGTTGCATGACTTTTAGCAGAGGTCATGCCGAATTTTCGTCAGAGTCAGAGGCTTATGGAGTCGGGATTAGCCTGTCTCCTGCCGGTAGCATCCTGGTTTAGGCGGGATGTTACAGAATGCCCCTGTGGCATTGGCCATACCCTTTCAGATCCGTAGGAACATAGCACGGGGAAGGCCTGAGGGTCTTCATGGCATTTGCAGACTCAGGGCCTGCCTAGCATGGGAAAAATATCATGTTGTTGGCCACCCCCTCGATCCATAGCTCAGTTCTCTGAGATGTTGAACTTTAAGGTTCAAAATTATTATTTTAGGTGGTATAGGGCATAACGTTGTCTCAGGTTCCCTTGTTAATCCATTTGGGTCTGCACGGGGTATGTGATATATCACCCTCGTTTTGTTTGTCTTGTTCTTTTTCTTTGTTTTATTTTTGATGGGTGACTTGAAATGAGACGCAACTTCAAATCTACATGGTGATTTCTGGAAGTCGAAATTCTTCCATCGCGGTTAAGTCATGGAAAGAAATTTGATGGCTCGGGGCTATATTTGTTCCGCCAAAGCCATAGTGTGAATTTGATGGCTCTGGGGTGCATTTGTTCCACCGAGGCCATAATGTGAGTTGATGGCTCGAGACTGCATTCGTTCCACTGAGGCCATAGTGTGAATTGAGGGCTTGGGGCTGCATTCAGTCCGCCGAGGCCTTAGTATGATTTTTTGGCATGGGGTTGTAGTTTTCCCTCATGGCCAATTGTTGATGGTACAAGGAGGGTGCATTTCCTTGTTTCCAATTTATTTGATGGCTCGGGGTCGGGTTATATCCCACTCAGGCCTTATTGTGATTGTTGACAAAGGGTTGGAGTTTTTCCCCATGGCCAAGTGTTGATGGCACAAGAAGGGTACATTCCCTTGTGGCCAGTTTGTTTGATGGCTCGGGATCGGGTTATGTCCCTTAGAGGCCTTATTATGTTTGTTGGCATGGGGTTGGAGTTTTTCCCCATGGCCAAGCGTTGATGGCACAAGGAGGGTACATTCCTTTATGGCCAGTTTGTTTGATGGCTCAGGGTCGGGTTACGTCCCACCGAGGCCTTAGTAGGATTTTTTGGCATGAGGTTTGAGTTTTTCCCATATGGACAAGTGTTGATGGCACAAAGAGGGTACATTCCCTTGTGGCCAGTTTGTTTGATGGCTCCGGATTGGGTTATGTCCTACCGAGGCCTTATTGTGCTTATTGGCTTGAAATTGGAGTTTTCCCCATGGATAAGTGTTGATGGCACAATGAGGGTACATTCCATTGTGGCTAGTTTTTTTGATGGCTCAAGGTCGGGTTATGTCCCACCGAGGCTTATTGTGCTTGTTGGCATGGGGTTGGAGTTTTTCCCTCATAACCAAATGTTGATGGCACAAGAAGGGTACATTTTCTTGTGGCCAGTTTGTTTGATGGCATGAGGTCAGGTTATGTCCCGCCGAGGCTTTATTATGCTTGTTGGCATGGGGTTAGAGTTTTTCCCCAATGGCCAAGTATTGATGGCACAAATAGGTGCATTCCTTTGTGGCCAGTTTGTTTGATCGGCTCGGGATTGAGTTACATCCCACCGAGGCCTTAGTACGATTTATTGGCATGGGGTTGGAGTTTTTCCCTCATGGCCAAGTGTTCAGTGGCACAAATGGGCACATTCCCCTTATGGACGGGTTGACAAACTATATTGGGTCCATATGTATTCTCTAGAGTATGGGAGAAGGTCAGGCAAAGGCCGCTAATTTTGAAGAAATGCTGAATTTGCTAAGTGTTTCAAGAAGAAACTCACGTGGGGCTCGGGCATCAAAGTTTGTTAAGTGGCGTGACCCCTTAGGGGAATGAATGAATTAACTTTGGTAAAAATGGCTATGGGTTGAAAGAAATTTCTGTGCATCGGGTCTTTGCTCATAGTACATTTCTACATGGAAAATAAAGAAATTGCGAGTACGAAAAAGAAGTAAATATTCATTGATTCAAAATTCCTTACAAAGGGCCCCCTCGGGGTCACCCATACAAAAAAAAAGTGGACTGTTAAGCAGTGGGAAAATTGGCGGGCTCATCTGGAGCAGATTCAGCAGAAGCAAGGGCATCAGCAGTAGGCTGGTAGCATCAGCAGCAGTAGTGGATAAGGAGGAGAAGGGCCATGATCTTCTTAGGATGAAGGAACAATGGACATTGGTTCATGATCTTGAATGGCCTCGGGGTCTTCTAGAGTTTGGCCCAAGGCCTTTTCTTCGGTTATCTCCCACTTACACCACTTCAAGAGCCAGTGTATTGCGTCCAGATTTAGACCAAGCTGGAGCATCTTGAATATCTGCAAGCACTTTTCACGCCCTTCGACTTTGGCAGCTTCCAAACGGCCAAGCTGCTCAACCTCCATTCTCCTCATGTCTTCAAGAGCCTTCTCAAATTGCTCTAATTTTTCCCCAAGTTTGGTCTCGAACGAGGCAACCCGCCACGACAAGAACTTAACTTCACCAGCCTTTCAGGTCAGCTCGGCCCTAGCATCGTCTCTCTCTTTCTTCGTGAAATCGGAGGCTCGACGGAGGGAGGCGATCTTGTCTTTGTTGCCTTCTTCAGATTGTTCAAGGCTTGGATGTTAGCTTCAGCTTCCTCCTACTGCCTTGACAATTCTTGTTCCCTCTCGGTCAGGTGACTCTGTATTCCTTAGGCCTGACCCCCTCTGAGAGAGTACTCGTCAATAAGTACTTATTGGTGGCCATGATGTAAGTCATATGCAACACTGAAAATAAGGTTAGTACAATAAAAAGGGGTAAGAACATGTTTTGAGAGAAGAGTTCGATTACCCTTTAGAGGGCCCGACTCAATTTGGTGATGAGGTCCTCAAGCGAGTGGCTTTCGTACTCCGTAGCTTTCTGTAAAGTAACGAAATCAGCAATATAATTGAAGGATAGAAGAGGGTGAGCAACCTTGTCTCTCACATCATCGTCTCTCACATGCTCGGTGAAGTTGTTGATGTCCAATCTATTAGGGAGGAACTTTTGGGGCCTTGCCCTTCTGGGATACTATTTTCCTCCTCGGAGCCCTCTCCACCGGCTTCTCGGGCTCATCCCCCCCGATCTGATGGTGACGTCTCTTGCTCCGTTGGAGAGGAGCAATTACGGCTTGGACTGGTCTGAAGGTACTTGTAGTCTGAATGGATAGCTGGGCACGTGCAGGTTGGACTGAAAGGGTCAGGATTATGGCGGTTGATGGGGCGCTTGAAGGCTCTGGTGACGGTGCGACGGTGGCATGGGCACATTTCCGCCTAACTTCTGGCGGGATAGCCTTTGTCATTCGGGGTCGAGAGCTGGTGGACCCACCCCGGGGAGGCCCACAACATCTCTTCAGCATGCTGGAAAGGAGTTCAGGAGCCAAACATTCCTGCAAAGAAGAAGAAAAAACACTCAGAACATAAAAGAAGAAAGAGAGAAAAGCAAGGAGAAAAATATACTAAGGCAAAAAAATATAAAGTTAAAAGGTCACTCTGAACCTACTAGCCTGCCTCGACTAGAGTGGCGGAGTACTCGGGATTAGGCCTGAGTCTGCCAAGCCAGAGGAATTAACAAGGTCCCTGTAGTGACTTCCAAATTCGGTCGCCTTCTTCACCCTGGCTCGGGTCTTATGGTGGACTTTGGGGAGATCTCCCCAGCAAGCTGCAAAGGGTTAAAAGGTTAGAAATTGGTTAAGTCAGAAAAAAAGTGGAATTCAGAGGTCAGAACCTCCGTTAGAGAAGACATTGGGGATTGTGAGGAGTTCACCATCAACCAGCCGTTGTTGTCCCCAAGGACCCACAACAAATAACCACTTATCTTTGAAGTTCTAATTGGTGGCCGGGAGATTGGTAATGAGGTGGGGAATCCCGACATGAGCAGAGAGGTAGTACCAACCATTGTATTCTTTTGGGTTGGCATTCATCCGGTATAGCCTCTTCAGTTCGGAGAAGATCAACTCTCCCAGCCCAGCTAGGCTCCATATGATGTACAAGCGGCCAAAATTCTCCAGCTATTCAGATTTAGTTGGCACAGAACTATGGCATGGAAGATAACATCCTTACAAAGTAGCCTTGGATGGGCAGCCGAAGTCTAATTTCGAAGAAAGCTGTGCACAGTGCCACGACATCATTTCTAGGTCGGCTTGCTTGGTCCCACTCCATCGGGATGACTAGGCTGATATCCTCCGAAATTTCAAACATTTCCCTTAATTGCTCCAGTTCTGTCTTGGTGATTGCTGAAGCCTGGTCGGTCCATGTCGAGGTTTGTGAAGTCAAGCCTGGTATGAATTGTCTCGGGCCGGGGTACCCATTTGTGGTAGGATTGGTTGTTCTCCTCTAAAGCAGTCGGAGTGGTTTCATAGTCGCTGAGACTCTCATATCCCGAGCTATGTATGGTTGTGTGTGGGGGCGGAGCTGTAAGCAGGACCTCGAGAGGAGTGATGGAGGAAGACTCAGACTCAGACCGAGACATTCCTATCAAGACATGACCCGAGACGGAAGGTCAGTTCATAATTTTGATTAATAAAGCACACTAAATCTATAGTTAGTCCCCATCCTTACCGAAGTGGCTAACCCTAGAAAGCTATAAACATCCTAGAAATGACAACGCAGTAAGTCTTCCAAAACACAACCAAAATCAAACACATATAAAACCTAGAAACATAAACCCTTCATTCCCAAAAAAACCCAAAAAAAAATATACACATAAATCACATGTATCTTCATGAGTAAACCCAATTCATGTATTCTCATTATCACAGAAAACCCAAAAATTCAGAACACGAATACAAACATTCAACATCTAACATTATTGAAATCAGATACGCACATCAAAAGAAAAGTAACAGGAGAAGAACTTACTTGGGAAGATTGAAAAGAGTGCTAAAGAACTTATGAAGAGGTTGACGGTTGGGAAGATCGTAGAGGGAAGAGAAGGCAGAGAAGCTTGCTGATGTTCTTTGGAAAAGACGAAATGATAAAAAAAAAAGTGAAATAGAGTACAGCGGCCTTTAAATAGGTAGCTCGATTTGATCTTGATCGCCAGATTGAGTCAAGCTGCCCGGATCAGCGCCACGTGTAGCAGGAATCTCATCAATTGGATGTCAAATAGAGGGGAGAGATTGAAATGACTGTTCAATTGGCGTTCAACTACAAAAATACATCCAGTTTTGGCATGAAAGCCACGGGCGTACGACGTGTGTCATATTGGGAAACGAAACCTAGAGTGATGTTATGGACATCAAAGGAAGGTAATGATTGCAACATGACTACCGAAGGATAGTTTGAGAGCCTGAGAGAAGAATTCAATGAATTAGTCGTCACCAAGATAAGACCTTTTGTCCATATGATTACTTTCCAGACCCGAGGAGTGTGTAGTTTGATTGATAGCAAGATCCTGACTCGATGACTGTGGGACGATCCACACCACCATTATAGTTCCAGACACCAACTCGCAGGCTTGTTGATACCGAGAACTAAAGGACATATGTTGATGGTGATTTCTTGACTCGAGAAAAGGCAAAGTATAAAGAATGATAGTAAAAGGGATTTCACTTACCAAGATAGGGGTCCAAGATCTTTACAAGTATAAGGCTCCAGGTTCAAGGATGACTAACCTGACTACTGGATCAGGTTCCACTACATTTGGATACCTACCCGAGGAATATGAGGAATCAGCTGAGACACAGTCACATACATATGAGGAAAGTGATCACTAGAAGATATAAGTTAGAAGAAAATCATAACATTTCAAACTGTCATCGAGGAAAGTTATTTCTCAATATTTTAAATGAAAAGGGGCTCAGTGAAGGCTTGACCTTTTTGAAAAGAATATGGGGGAAGTGAAGGTTTTTCTACCGACCCGACCTGTTAGTAGATGCAATGAAGGACATTAATTTTTTCGACGGACCGACCCGAGGATGTTAATCGGGGTCGTAGCATTGTATTCTTAGATGGGCGACGTAAGCCCTAAATGGAAGTTTGGGCTCCCCAAGGATTGATGAGATAAAAGTAGGCCAGCGGCTAATTAGACGGAGTAAGGCTTTAAGCTTATTGACTGACACACGCAACCACATAAGAGTGGTTAGAATACAGGCTGTCACATGGGAAGAGCGTGTAACATTTACCAAGAATGGGTAATTTAATGAAGTTCAAATGGTAGATAGTAGAGGTGTCAGGTGGCTGGGCTATTATCCATAGGGTAATTGGGGAAGAGAGCCTAAGCAATAATGGCTTAGCAACGTGGCTGACGTCAAGAGTTAGTGTAATAGTAGAATTTGACCTAGTATATAAGGGGTGGAGAACTCATTGTAAGAGGTTGGCTAATTTTTTTCGCACTTAACTTGTAAAAGAGAGAGAAAAAAGCTTAAGTTTAAGCGAGAGCTAGTGTAGGTCAGTCAAACCCGAGTACTTAATAAAGATTTTATTTCCCTTGCACATGTGGACGTAGGTTGGATCCATTCCGCCGAACCATGTTAAACTTTTGTCTTGTCTGTTGTTTCTATATTTTTCCAAGTTTACATTTGGTCCCCAACAAACCAAACAAATTCACAGCTGAGAGTGGTTTGTTCGAGGAGTGATTTTCCCGAATTACCCCTGAAACGAAAAACTATCATCAATAGTATATTTTAGTTACCAACTCATTTTCAAAAGATAACATAGTTAACCTATTTAGTCTTTATTGTAAAATAATAGATTGAAGGTGTTGGAGTTTCTACGGCCCCAATGATCGAATACAAAGCATAAAACATGTGCGAATACCACGAGGGAGTTGCGGAATACTCACATCGATCGGTTGAGCGACGCGCGAGGCAACAAAAATTTCTTGTTTTCTGCCCACTGGACTGCTCGGCAGTGAGCTGCTGTGGCTCCTCTAAATTCGGCCATGGGTGAGCTCCATCAAGCTCCCAGCTTCTTCAAACGATTCGAAGCTCATGGGTGGACTTCCCTATCACCTTCGCATGTCTCTCGGAGTGTAGCTCTCTTGATTTTTGCCACAAAAATCAAACACTTTGCTTCCCTTTTTCTTCCTTGGCTCTCGGCAATTAGGCAAAAACCAGAAGAAAAACCAGCCCCTCCATGGGCGTGAGAGAGGGAGAAGTTAGGAAGAGAGAGTTGTGTGGTTGTTGGCTTAAAAGTGTATCTAATACACAAATCAATTTCCAAAATCAATTTCTTTTATTTTCTCTTTCCAAAAGTCAAGCAAAAGCTTGCCAACAACCAACATCAATCAATCAATCAATGAATAGTGATTGGCGTCAATCACTCAAAGTGAAAGACATCTATCACTTGATTGACGGATGATGTGACGCTAGATGCAATTAGCGATTTGACGCTTGATTTGACTTGCGTGCCGCACTCGAATTCGAAATGCGAATGCGCTCGCAAACAATCCCGGGCTCGGTTTTGTTAATTCCAAATTAACGAATTTTCCGTTGCGACGTAATTAAATCTAATTTAATTAAATGATCATGCCTATCATAATTACTATTCACGTCGCTAACGAATTAATTCTAAATTAACTCGTTCGCCAGAATTAAAATCTAATTTTAATTCCGCGTCGAAATCCAATTTCGTATAATATATCGAATATATTATTTTATCGATTATTTCCAAATTAATCGTTATCTCTCTTTAATTGATATTTTATCCTAGATAAAATATCTCCGCAATTAATCCCAGATTACTTTTCTCTCTCATATAATTAATCCCAGATTAATTAAAAGTGCGAGTCATACGTCATCGGTGAATCTTCGGGAAGTGACCTATGAGATCCCCAGATATGTTGGCAGTAAATTTGGTCGTCGGACTATCCGAACACGTAAGTACCTAGTACTACATTTATACCGATTTACAAGACAATGTTGGCTTCTAGCAAAGCGCCATGCCTTCCCAATTCTCCAGAAATATCCTTACAGGAATATATGGATCTATATCAAGCGTAATATACGTAGTATTGCGTATTTTGATCCAGTATCGGATGATCACATGCAAGGCCTGGGGCTGGTACAGTGTCTGCCCCGTACGAAGCATATATCGGATTACGAGCAACTAGTCTCTTTAATATCGGATAATCATGACCAAGTCATATTATCCCGACGGCTGCAACCTTTTTAGAGAACCAGTTTTGTATCCCTACGCGATCATCAACTCCATATGACTGGAGTGACACTTCCGTCTTGACAACACACCCAACACACTACGATTCTCAATATACCAAGCAGAGGCGTACACAGAACCGGTTAAAGCCGACACTTCGTCTTGACAACACACCCAACACACTACGATTCTCAATATACCAAGCAGAGGCGTACATAGAACCGGTTAAAGCCCTGGACGACCACAACCAAAGTATATTGATTGTCGCAAGTATTAGTGGTGTAAGTCTCAGGTTAAGACCAAATACACCTACCCTGATTTTAGACTTCCATAGACACATAGTCATACTACCAATGGAACTCCGAGGGGGTCTATCCAGAGCAAAGCTGTTTCCCGTACCATCGGTAAAACACGACCTCATATTACACTTGTATGAGTATCCTATACCCAAATATATGAGAACTATGTCGTTATGCCCTCACAACGCGCACAAGTGTAATACTAGTCTTTTACGTATTTATCGATGTCCAATCTCGATAATACTCTGACTAGGGATATTTAATGATTTATCCTTCGTGGATTGATACTGTCTCATATCATTCTCAATCCAGGAACAAATCACAAGGACCTTCTATCATTTATACATCATGGTGATCTAATCACAAATGATAAGAGAGCAATCTCCTTTGTCACATAGTTAATTTGTACAACAACACCATGATATGTACAAATAGTGACGCTATGGGTCATAATTGTCCAACAATCTCCCACTTGGCCTATAGCCAGTCACTCGAGTGTCTAACACTCGAACAATGTACGGTTGGCTCAAACTGCTGAGAAAAGGCTTTCGTCAGTGGATTTGCATGATTATCGTCTGATGCGATTTATACGATATTTCCAGCTCATTGTACCGTTATTCAAACTGTATAGTACCGTTTTGTGACTTATAGTCGTTTTATCGGTTGGGAAACTTGCAGTAGTGATCCCAGTCACTTCAAGTTATCCTTCTCCATAGTAAAAGACATCATTTTTAGTTCTCTAAGTTACTAAAGGATGTTCTTAATTTCAATCCAGTGACTATCACTTAGATTGACCTGTTTGTGAATCCATATGCTCAAAGCGTATGAGACACCATGTCGCGTACATTTTTCAATGTACGATTTCTCGGAGAGTTTAACAACTTAAATCTATCCCAGTAGATCTTTATTCCTAGAATAAAGGTTGTTTCTCCCAAGTATTCTACGGAGAATTTTCTTGAAAGCCAAGCTTTCACCGATTATTTTATGGGAATATCATTTCCAAGAAATGACATATATTATCATTATTTATAGGACAGCCACTGTCAGTGCGCTCCCACTAACCCTCTTATATACACAAGAATCATTTCGTTTTGAATTAAATCATAAACTATTATGATTACATCAAAACGGTAATTCCAAGAACCTAATGCTTGCTTCAATCCAAACATGGATCGAATAACCTGCAAACCTTGTTTGCTAGTTTTGGTACGACAAAACCGACAGGATGTTATAAACATCCTCCAAAAGGTTTCCTTTTCAGGAAAGCGATTTTCCCGTTAAGCTGACATATTTCATAAATGAAACATGCAGAATTAGCAAGCATTATCCAAATGGATTTACCGTGGCAACAGGTAAAAGGTTGAATCGTAATCGACAAAATGTTGATAACGATACATTTCCGCTAAAAGCCTAGCTTTATACGTTGGTATGTTGCCATCCATGTATGTCTTCCTTGAAGACTTATATTATACCAATAGGCACAATGCCTTGTGGTACATCAACTAGTATCCAAACTAGTTGATATACATGGAATCCATTTCGGATATCATGGCACTTTGCCATAATTAGGGATTCGATACCTTGTATCACTTCCTCATACGTAGTCAGTTGGTATACCTCAATAAGATAGACATCTTTTCGAGGTGAGATCAGAAACCCATACCCCAGGTTGTTTTCTGACTCTCTCCGACCTACGTGGTTCTTGTGTATTCGAAGATTATGGTATAGATTCATCATTGATGAACTATTTGTGTTCTATTAGGATTCGGTGCCTGGAATAGTATTACTCCGATTTTCATCGAGTTTTACTATCCTCTCACTTACCACTGCATATCGGTATTCCTCTTAGGAAAACCGTATGGTGAGCAACAATTAAATTGTTCTCTAGTGAGTTGTATAAGTGCTACACTTATGGTATCCCTAGGATAACCTACAATTGACACTTATCCAATTTGGGTTTTAGTTTGGTATCATCCAAACATATGCCTAGCATTCCCAAATATTCAGGAATGAGAAAACCCAGTTTCTTTCCTGTTCATATCTCATATGATATCTGTCAAACAGATTTTTATGGAACCTTATTCAAAATAAGTTCTTCACTGTTTATGCTTATCCGTTGAAGGAAATGGTAGCTCAGAGCGACTCATGATTAACCTTATGATGTCCAACAAAATTCGGTTATTCGGACACACCGTCAAATTGACGTGTTCCGGGAGGAGTCCTATTTGAACGAATACTATACTCTTTCAAGTATGTTAGAAACTTATTGCTTAAGTATTTTCATCATGGTCTAACCGTGATGGTTTAATACTTTAGCCGATCTGTTTGTCTATTTCATGTCGAAACTCTAAAAGTTTCCGATTTGTGTTTCAAAAGAGACACATAACCATAACGCGATGCCACATCCGTAAAGGTCACGAAATATTCATATCCACCTCTAGCCTAGCTAGACATGGGCCCACTTGCTTCACTATGAACTAAGGCTAACAGATAGGTGGCATTTACACTTTTACCAAGTAAATAGTGTTATAGACACTTTGCCCAATAAACTAGATTCGTAGACTTTATTTGAATAGAATCAAATATGTCCTAGTACCCACTCTTCGAAAGTGTGGATATACGATTCTTGTTTAATTGTGTCCCAGACAACAATGCCATAATTAGTCTCTTCTGATCAAATCAGTTTGAGCTATTTGTTTGTCATGTTTTACGTTTGAGATTTATTTATATTCAAAATATAAATACTGTTATTCACATCTAATGTGTTTATCTCAATATCATATTTATATAATAAAACACTTTAGTGTTCTAGGATATAAAGGTTCATCCACAGTGGATTGAACACTGATATAGAGATAATGTTTCTAGTCAAACTAGTTACATTATAACAGTTTCCAAATTTAGGTACACACCCGAAGGTAGTTCCTAAATTTAGGTATCTATGGTTGAAACATCGACTTTCGTCCCGTTTCCAATTCGCAGATTAATCTCAATCTGAAGTCAGTATCCTGCTCATAGCAGATTCTGAACATCATTAGATATTTATGTACCACACTAAGTATCTAAAATCCAATTTCAATACTAGTAGCGAACATATTTATGACAAACATATTTGAAGTCAGAGCCTTGCTCGTCTTAAATTCCTACATGTCTGCTTTGTCCAAACAGCAGTCACGCTTCCGCGATCCCGTTTGCCACAATTTAGGCAGACATTTTGGGATTTTTCCTTTATCTTCCCAGAAGATTATAATGATTTTGCCTTTGCCATTTTCCATATTCCAGAAGCCTTTGGCCAAGCCATGGGTTTATTGAATATCGAAGTGAGGTGCGCCTTGCGCTACTTGCCTTATTTCAAACTTTGACTTTGTCTCCTTGAGAATAGCCATTAACTCTCCAAGAGTTATTTATTGCAATATGTACTTCTAAGATCTAAATATAGATCTATGAAGATCCTTCAATTTCTTTATCATACTTTAAGATCTAATCCTTAGTTCTGATTCAGAAATTAAGGAGTCTATTGCGACAAGCTTAATGGATTAAGCACTAAAGCTATCATCACATAAATCTTCCAAAGATTATGCTCTACTATTTGCTTAACTCTGGGCTTAGGCCAAATATGTTATTTTATCAAATAAAGTAACTTATTAGTTTCCAGGACCATCCTGAAATTATTCCCAATTTTGAAAATTAAACCATTTAAATACATTTTCCCTAGGATTATGTTTTAAATGTCAATCTTTCAATTTACATTTTGATTCTAATAGTCCAACTATTTAATCAACGATTTCAGGTACTTTAAATATAATGATTATTATAGTCCAACTATATTAATCAACTATACTTTTAATTTTTTTGAATACAATCCAACTGTTAATTAAAACAACAATTTAAATATTAGTCAAACTAACATTTAATTATTTGTCGAATGATATTTGATTGAGCGCGTATGGCAAGTAATTAAACGAATATTGCAAATTAAATTCTTGCCTCCCACTATTTTTCGGAGAGCCTCTAACCCTCTGTCGAGTACTCGGGAAACCGTGTTTCCTAGCGGGCTAGGATCCCGTTAAATATCACACAATCTTGACTTTGGCCAACAAATTGTATGATAATTAACTAGGTAGATCTCTAAGATCAATTGGATCCAATCCAATTCCTAGATCCAGTAGGGGGACATCCAAGTCCGAAACATATATCTTATATATGCCAATATATCCAATATATTGCCTAACCTTTTTCCTCTGAATCAACTAAGCATTGGCTTTGGCACAACAAACTTAGTAATCCCAGTTAAGCGCGACCCATTGACCATGGAAAGCTTCGTAATCAATGTCGATGGACAAGAAATGGTCTTGACTTTGGCCAACAAACCACAACTTGGACAAGACACCAATATGGAACAAAGCCTTCGTGATTCAAACACATCCTCGACGGACAAAGGCCTTGACTTTGGCCAACAAGTCAATGCCAGTCTTGGATCTTGAGTGAGAATCACTCAATGGAAGGAAAAACGCTTAATATTTTGTGAGGGTTTTTCGCGTGCAAATTGGCAACCAATTTATTATCTTTGTTAAGGTCTCCTCATCATACACCCTTAAACATGCATTCTAAACACATAATAAAGCGCGTATAAATAAAATAATAATGATATACGGATGGATACTTTACACATTGATCCTAGATCAAATCTCTCACTTTCTCTCTCCCGCTAGCACAAGTATTGCTTCTACTCGTTACACTACACTTCTAAAGAAACCTCATTTACATTGAGGGGAATAGGTGAGAAGAGAATACAAAGAATAAGGAGGTAATAAGGCTGGACACGCAGGTCCAATTAATAAATTCCAAATTTATTACAACAATTTCTAAAATTGCCCAACCCATCTAATATCCATCCGATATACATTATTCATGCATCGCAACCATGTATTCACACAAGCATGTTATCAATCATTATAATCAAATTAATTAATCTGATAATTAGTGACCATCCAATGTTCAAACAACGATTTGATTTTGCTCGAGTCAAACTCGTTTTGCGAATAAGTACTCAAAGTACGAATTCTCGAATTAAATTAAACTACAACATTAAATCTAATTTAATATGTATTTAATACTAATCCACGATTTAATTCCAAATTAAATACTACACTTTATTAATGAACTTTTACGACTTAAATTCCAATTTTAATCGCTACGGGTCTCAAAGCCCGATTAACGTCCAACATCTATTTAATTAAAGTCCAATGGGCTTTTCATTAATTTCTTTAAGGCGTGGACTTTTGGTCAACTCGGGTCAAACCGAATAACCAAAGTCCAATCAAGGATTAACCCCATAAGCCTAGAAATCAATTTAGGCCCATTAGGCCCAATTAAATTTATTAAGGTCCATTAGTCGCATTTGGGCTTTATGGAAGCGGCTTTGGGCCCAATTGGATCCAACCAATTTTGCCTAAACCCAACTTAGTACAACCAAGCCCAATAAGCCCAATAACAACACTTAAGCCCAATTTCACAAAATAGGCCCAACATAATTAAATTACAAAAATTCCAAATTCACAATTTAATTACATAAAGTGTATTACATAATTAATTACCCAATTAACATTTCTAAAACATCAATTTAGCTAATTAATCATGCTCAATTACATCAATTAGTGTCTAACACATTTTGATCAAGAAATCAAAATCCAAGACAATTTAGGGCATGCTCA
This sequence comes from Zanthoxylum bungeanum, assembly GCA_019454045.1. Classification (NCBI taxonomy): domain Eukaryota; kingdom Viridiplantae; phylum Streptophyta; class Magnoliopsida; order Sapindales; family Rutaceae; genus Zanthoxylum; species Zanthoxylum bungeanum. The sequence continues at coordinate 92,594 of SKCR01003521.1, forward strand.
TTCTCGGCCAAGCTAAGAAAATTGGGGAAATTTGTTCCAAACACAATTTCTTCAAATTGATCTAATCAATCCTCAATAAAACATGTTTTAAGCATACTCAAACATCCAATTTAATTAAAACATGCTCAAACACATTTTACCCAAATTTTAAGCCCTGAAATATTTTCATGCTTTTCAATCGCTCTGATACCATTGTTGGAGTTTCTACGGCCCCAATGATCGAATACAAAGCATAAAACATGTGCGAATACCACGAGGGAGTTGCGGAATACTCACATCGATCGGTTGAGCGACCCGCGAGGCAACAAAAATTTCTTATTTTCTGCCCACTGGACTGCTCGGTAGTGAACTGCTGTGGCTCCTCCAAATTCGGCCATGGGTGAGCTCCATCAAGCTCCAAGCTTCGTCAAACGATTCCAAGCTCATGGGTGGACTTCCCTATCACCTTCGCATGTCTCTCGGAGTGCTAGCTCTCTTGATTTTTGCCACAAAAATCAAACCCTTTGCTTCCCTTTTTCTTCCTTGGCTCTCGGCAATTAGGCAAAAACCAGAAGAAAAATCAGCCCCTCCATGGGCGTGAGAGAGGGAGAAGTTAGGAAGAGAGAGTTGTGTGGTTGTTGGCTTAAAAGTGTATCTAATACACAAATCAATTTCCAAAATTAATTTCTTTTATTTTCTCTTTCCAAAAGTCAAGCAAAAGCTTACCAACAACCAACATCAATCAATCAATCAATGAATAGTGATTGACGTCAATCACTCAAAGTGAAAGACATCTATCACTTGATTGAAGGATGATGTGACGCTAGATGCGACTAGCGATTTGACGCTTGATTTGACTTGCGTGCCGCACTCGAATTCGAAATGCGAATGCGCTCACAAACAATCCTGGGCTCGGGTTCGTTAATTCCAAATTAACGAATTTTCCGTTGCGACGTAATTAAATCTAATTTAATTAAATGATCATGCTATCATAATTACTATTCACGTCGCTAACGAATTAATTCTAAATTAACTCGTTCGCCCGAATTAAAATCTAATTTTAATTCCGCGTCGAAATCCAATTTCGTATAATATATCGAATACATTATTTTATTGATTAATTCCAAATTAATCGTTATCTCTCTTTAATTGATATTTTATCCCAGATAAAATATCTCCGCAATTAATCCCAGATTAATTTTCTCTCTCATCTAATTAATCCCAGATTAATTAAAAGTGCGAGTCATACGTCATCGGTGAATCTTCGGGAAGCGACCTATGAGATCCCCAGATAGGGATGGCAATTTCCGGATCCGGGTCCGTACGGACCCGGATCCGGATCCGCAACTTCTTTTTTGGACCCGGGTCCGGTACCGGACCCGGGTATACCCGGAATGGATCTGGGTATACCCGGAATGGACCCGGGATCCGCAACTTTTTTTTTTAAATAATTAAGTTTCCTTAATTATGTTTATCTTTATTAGAATGCTTGTTGGCATTTTCCTTATGAATAAACAATTGTAATTAGATGAAAACTAGCATGAGAAGGGTAAGAATTAAACTATATACAAATTGTGTATTAAAAATAAATTCTTACTTGCCATTTAATTTGCTTGCCTCTTCTCTGCATAAACACAAATAAAGATAAACATAATTGTGTTCTTTAATTTCACAAATGTTTGTGTTTTGTTTAGAGCACGAATATGGATCAATTGAGGAGCAAAGGAAAATTTTATGCTTTCATTTTTTTTTTTCAGATTGAGAAAAAATTTTCTCTAGGGCATTGATGAAGAGCTAGAACTGGGATACTTTCACTTACAAGCCTGTCAACATAATAACACAAACTTCAAGGTAATACAAAAACATATATATAAAGAGAGGCACTGATCTTATTCTCAGTTTGGACCAAGTTGATTTTTTTTTTAAGAAAAATATTTTTCTAATACTAATAAGATCTCAAATTATGAAAAAGAAAAGGATGCACATGGTTTGAATTTTTTTAATAAAAGGAAAGATATGAATTTTAAGTCCAATAAAGAAAAAAGAGGAAAACCTAAGGACCCATATGCTCCTGATCTTCAATATCAGTCCACTTTAAAATACAAGTTAAAGTTTGAAGATGGTGGTTGCTTGGCTTGGTGGCAGTGGCAGGGGGTGGCGGTGGCTGCGTGCGTGAGGTGAGGTGAGGTACTGAGGTTTAGAGGAAATAAGGAATTAGGGATTTAGGGTTATGAAATGACTGTTATGTTTTTTTTTTTTTTTTTTAACTAAACCGGGTCCCGGGTAACCCGGATCTGGAAATTTCCAGACCCGCATCCGGACTCGGGACAGTGCGGGTCTGGAAATTCATAACCGGATCCGCAATTTTTTTTTGCGGATCCAGGTAGACCCGGACCCGGGTCGTCCGGGTCCATGCGGACCCGGGCCGGGTCCGGGTCTGGTTGCCTTACCTATCTCCGGATATGTTGGCAGTAAATTCAGTCGTCAGACTATCTGAACACGTAAGTACCTAGTACTACGTTTATACCGATTTACAAGACAAGGTTGGCTTCTAGCAAATCGTCATGCCTTCCAAATTCTCCAGAAATATCCTTACAGAAATATAAGGATCTATATCAGGCGTAGTATACGTAGTATTGCGTATTTCGATCCGGTATTGGATGATCACATGCAAGGCCTGGGGCTGGTACAGTGTCTGCCCCGTACGAAGCATATATCGGATTACAAGCAACTAGTCTATTTAATATCGGATAATCATGACCAAGTCATATTATCCCGACGGTTGCAACCTATTTAGAGAACCAGTTCTGTATCCCTACGCGATCATCAACTCCATATGACTGGAGTGACACTTCCGTCTTGACATCACACCCAACACACTACGATTCTCAATATACCCAGCAGAGGCGTACACAGAACCGGTTAAAGCCCTGGACGACCACAACCAAAGTATATTGATTGTCGTAAGTATTAGCGGTGCAAGTCTTAGGTTAAGACCAAAGACACCTACCCTGATTTCGGACTTCCATAGACACATAGTCATATTACCAATGGAACTCCGAGGGGGTCTATCCAGAGCGAAGCTGTTTCCCGTACCATCGGTAAAACACAACCTCCTATTACACTTGCATGAGTATCTTATACCCAAATATATGAGAACTATGACGTTATGCCCTCACAATGCGCACAAGTGTAATACTAGTCTTTTACGTATTTATCGATGTCCAATCTCGATAATATTCTGACTAGGGATATTTAATGATTTATCCTTCGTGGATTGATACTGTCTCATATCATTCTCAATCCAGGAACAAATCACAGGGACCTCCTATCATTTATACATCATGGTGATCTAATCACAAATGATAAGAGAGCAATCTCCTTTGTCACATAGTTAATTTGTATAAAAACACCATGATCTGTACAAATAGTGACGCTATGGGTCATAATTGTCCAACATAAGGTAAGACTTGATCATTTTCAACTTAGAAAAACTTATGCAGACAACTGGTGCGGATATAGTCAATAAAATTCTATAAGCAATCAATGCACTTGGAAAAACAACTAGCCCTTGAATTGAAATAAGTTAGCACATCAACTGATTTTTTATATCATATAGTAAAAATTCTCTTAAGATTTTTAATTCCAAAAGTAATTTTGTCTCATCAATATTAGAGATGTCGTTATGTTTCAAAAATTCTACAAGATTGCCAGAAAAGTCCATCAAGTTATTCATATTTACAGACTTTAACTTCTCAAAATTAAATAAAAAATTCAAAAATTTTCTCACAGTAAAATAACTGCTATAATTTATTGATTTGTCATTAATAATAAACTAATGACAGATAGTCAATTCAAATAATTTTAGAATTGGGAATTGAAATTAACAATTACTAATAATAAAATCTAATAAAAAAAATATTGATGGAAACCATAAACATATGTAACTGCACACTTCAGTAATTTTTTTTTTTGATCAAAATCAAATGAAGATAAGTAGAAAACAAATATTGAAGAGTTCAAATTAAGTTTTATCATTTTATTTTATTTTAATGAATTCCACTTACACTCAAAATGTTTCCAATTCTTATTCTCTATCTATTTCTCCACAATAAAATATGGGAAATTCTCTAATATTCATAATTGTAGGAGATACATGTCTCTTAAGAATTTTAGGAGAGACATGGGAAAAACACAAGTTGAATAGGCATATTTTCTAAGATTGATAGAACATGACATTTGAAGTTAAAAGCATTATGGAGGGCTACAATTCTTAGAAGGATTACATCCTAATATAAAGGTTGCCTATGGAAGCACCCCTACATGCCTATAAAAAATAGTCATTGGGTTCATTTTTATTAATTCAAACATCTTCTCCTTTACTTTTCCGTAGACATATTAGTAAGTCTAAGGTCTTCATAAACAAAAACAGAGTTTCCACCATTTGTTCCTAATTCAAGTTCTTGAAGAAAGAAATGCCCATTTTACAAGAAACAACCAAGTATCCTGGGAGAATGTTAGCCACAAAAGATCTGTAGTGCACCGAGTCAGGCTAATAAGTTCTTAAGGACATAGACTTTCTCGAGTTGGTTCACGTTCATCTGCTTCTATATTGTATTTTCTAGGTTTTTCTAACACTTGTGTTTGTGTTCAATTTATTATTTTGTATGGTTCTATTTGATGATTTTGATTGATAATGCATGTTAATAGTGGTAGATAACACATCATGCTCAATAATATTAAGAACTCATTAAATTATATATGTTGTTAACTTTGATTTATGCAAGTGTTATTCTTATTTCTCTGGAAAAATGAATACCGTGTATGAAAAATATAGAGGGATTTTTGAACGCCTGACGAACGTAAAAAAAAAACCTTGTATTCTGTATTGTCGTTTGAACGTTCCGACGAACGTCACACGAACGTAAACTCTCTGGAAATTTTCATTCGAACGCGTTATTAAATGCCACACGGACGTGGAATTTTTGAAAAGATTCGTTCAAACGGTTGAATGAACTGTTGGACAATTATGACCCATAGCGTCACTATTTGTACAGATCATGGTGTTGTTGTACAAATTAACTATGTGACAAAGGAGATTGCTCTCTTATCATTTTTGATTAGATCACCATGATGTATAAATGATAGGAGGTCCCTGTGATTTGTTCCTGGATTGAGAAGATATGAGACAGTATCAATCCACGAAGGATAAATCATTAAATATCCCTAGTCAGAGTATTATCGAGATTGGACATCGATAAATGCGTAAAAGACTAGTATTACACTTGTGCGCGTTGTGAGGGCACAAACGGCATAGTTCTCATATATTTGGGTATAGGATACTCATGCAAGTGTAATATGAGGTTGTGTTTACCGATTGTACGGGAAACAGCTTCGCTCTGGATAGACCTCCTCAGAATTCCATTGGTAGTATGACTATGTGTCTATGGAAGTCCAAAATCAGGGTAGGTGTATTTGGTCTTAACCTGAGACTTGCACCGCTAATACTTGCGACAATCAATATACTTTGGTTTTGGTCGTCCAGGGCTTTAACAGATTCTGTGTACGCCTCTGCTGGGTATATTGAGAATCGTAGTGTGTTGGGTGTGATGTCAAGACGAAAGTATCACTCCAGTCATATGGAGATGATGATCGTGCAGGGATACAAAACTGGTTCTCTAAAGGGTTGCAACCATCGGGATAATATGACTTGGTCATGATTATCCGATAATAAAGAGACTAGTTGCTAGTAATCCGATATATGCTTCGTACGGGGCAGACACTGTACCAGCCCCAGGCCTTGCATGTGATCATCCGATACTGGATCGAAATACGCAATACTACGTATACTACGCCTGATATAGATCCTTATATTCATGTAAGGATATTTCTGGAGAATTGGGTAGGCATGGTGCTTTGCTAGAAGCCAACCTTGTCTTGTAAATCGGTACAAACGTAGTACTAGGTACTTACGTGTTCGGATAGTCCGACGACCGAATTTACTGCCAACATATCCAAGGATCTCATGGGTCGTTCCCGAAGATTCACCAATGACGTATGACTCACACTTTTATTAATCTGGGATTAATTAGATGAGAGAGAAAATTAATCTGGGATAATTGCGGAGATATTTTATCTAGGATAAAATATCATAGAAAGAGAGAAAACGATTAATTTGGAATTAATCGATAAAATAATATATTCGATATATTATACGAAATTGGATTTCGACGCGGAATTAAAATTGATTTTAATTCGGGGGAGCGAATTAATTTAGAATTAATTCGTTAGCGACGTGAATAGTGATTTCGCTAGGCATAATCATTTAATTGCGTTGCAACGGAAAATTCATTAATTTGGAATTAGCGAACCAGAGCCCGGGATTGTTTGCGAGCGCATTCACATTTCGAATTCGAGTGCGGCACGCAAGTCAAATCAAGCGTCAAATCATTAGTCGCATCAAGCGTCAAATCATTAGTCACTTTGAGTGATGTGACAACTTGTCACATTGATTGATTGAGTGATGTGACTTAATGGAAGTGGTTGAAAGCTTTTTGAAAGCTTGATAGACATATATTATTATTTTAATATTTGGTATATGTTGAATTGATTTTAGAAATCAATTAACCATCACACATTTTCTAATTCTCTCTCTCTTCTCACGATTTTGGGAGCCAAAATCTTCATCTCTCTCATTCGGCCAACATGCCATTTTTCTTCTGGTTTGACCGTGAAAATGGAAGAAAAAGGGAAGCAAAGTGTGATGTTTTTGTGGCAAAAACATCAAGATCTAGCACTCTGAGAGACATGCGAAGGTGATAGGGAAGTCCACCCATGAGCATGGAATCATATCACGAAGCTTGGAGCTTGAAGATTGATCCACAAAACCGAAAACAGTGGGCTGTTTCAGTGGACTGCCGTGACCATGACAGAGAGCAGAAATCGTTTTTTGTTCGTTGCCGCGTCGCTCAACCGATCGATGTGAGTATTTCGTAACTTCGTCGTATGTATTCATATGTGTTTTATGCTTTGTATTCGATCATCGGGGCCGTAGAAACTCCAAAATTGGTATCAGAGCGATTGAAAAGCATGAAATTTGATTAGGGCTTAATATTTGGGTAAATTGATTTTGAGCATGAATTTATGAAATTGGATGAATGAATATGCTTAAATGTGTTTTAATTGATGATTGATTGGATCAATTTGATCAAATGTTGTTTGGAACAAATTTGCCCAAAATCTTAGCTTGGCCGAGAGATATAGCCCTAAATGTCTTGGTGATTTTTTGAATTTTGATTCATTGGATGAGTTGGAATCAATTGGAAATGTTGATTTAATGTTAATTTGGATTTAATTGGATTGAATTCGGAATTGACATAAAATTACCCTCCATTGCTGAGAGTTAAGAGCATGAATGGGTTTGATTTTTGTTAAATTGTGTTGGACACTATTTGATGTTAAAGAGCATGATTAGTTGTGTAAATTGATGATTTGGAAATGTTGATTTATGTGATTAATTATGCAATACACTTTAGAATTAATTAGATTATGAAATAGGACTTTTATGATTTAATTAATTGGGCTTTTTTTTTTTTTTTTTTATAGAATTGGGCTTTTAAAGTTGTTATTGGGCTTATTGGGCCTAGTTGTACCAAGATGGGTTTAGGTTAAATTGGTTGGATCCAATTGGGCCCAAAACCGCTTCCATAAAGTCCAAATGCGACTAATGGACCTTTAAAGTTTAATTGGCCTAATGGGCCTAAATTGATTTCTAGGCTTATGGGGTTATTCCTTGATTGGGCTTTGGTTATTGGGTTGTGACCCAAGTTGACCAAAAGCCCATGCCTAAAGAAATTAATTAAAAGCCCATTGGACTTTAATTAAATAAACGTTGGACGTTAATCGGGCTTTGAGACCCGTAACGATTAAATTTGGAATTTAAATCGTAAAAGGTTTATTAATAAAGTGTAGTATTTAATTTGGAATTAAATGGTGAATTAGTATTAAATACAAATTGAATTGGATTTAATTATGTAGTTTAATTTAATTCGAGAATTCGTACTTTGAGTACTTATTCGCAAAACGAGTTTGACTCGCGTAAAATCAAATCGTTGTTTGAACATTGGATGGTCACTAATTATCAGATTAATTAATTTGATTAGATTGATTGATAGCATGCTTGTGTGAATACATGGTTGCGATGCATGAATAATGTATATCGGATGGATATTAGATGGGTAAGGCAATTTTAGAAATTGTTGTAATAAATTTGGAATTTATTAATTATACCTGCGTGTCCAGCCTTATTACCACCTCCTCCTTCTTTGTATTCTCTTCTCACCTATTCCCCTCAATGTAAATGAGGTTTCTTTAGAAGTGTAGTGTAATGGGTAGAAGCAAATACTTGTGCTAGCGGGAGAGAGGAAATGGAGAAATTTGATCTAGGATCAATGTGTAAAGTATCCATCCGCATATCATTATTATTTTATTCATATGCGCTTTATTATGTGTTTAGAATGCATGTTTAAGGGTGTATGATGATGAGACCTTAACAAAGATAGTAAATTGGTTGCCAATTTGCATGCGAAAACCCTCGCAAAATATTAAGCGTTTTTCCTTCCATTGAGTGATTCTTACTCAAGATCTAAGACTGGCATTGGCTTGTTGGCCAAAGTCAAGGCCTTATCCGTCGAGGATGTGCTTGAATCACGAGAGCTTTGTTCCATATCGGTGTCTTGTCCAAGTTTGTGGTTTGTTGGCCAAAGTCAAGACCACTTCTTGTCCATCGACATTGATTACGAAGCTTTCCATGGTCAATGGGTCGCGCTTGACTGGGATCACTAAGTTTGTTGTGCCAAAGTCAAGGCTTAGTTGATTCAGAGGAAAAAGGTAGGTAATATATTGGATATATTGGCATATATAAGATATATGTTTCGGACTTGGATGTCCCCCTACTGGATCTAGGAATTGGATTGGATCCAATTGATCTTAGAGATCTACCTAGTTATTATCATACAATTTGTTGGCCAAAGTCAAGATTGTGTGATATTTAACGGGATCCTAGCCCGTTAGGAAACACGGTTTCCCGAGTACTCGACTAGGGTTAGAGGCTCACCGAAAAATAGTGGGAGGCAAGAATTAATTTGCAATATTCGTTTAATTACTTGCCATACGCGTTCAAAACAAATATCATTCGTCAATTAAATTAAATGTTAGTTGGACTGATATTTAAATCGTTGTTTTAATAAACAGTTGGATGGTATTCAAACAATTAAATTATAATTGATTATATAGTTGGACTATAATAATCATTATAATAAAAAGTACCTAAAAATCGTTGATTAAATAGTTGGACTATTAAAATCAAGATAAAATTGAAAGATTAGCATTTAAAACATAATCCTAGGAAAATGTATTTAAATAGTTTAATTTTCAAATTGGGAATAATTTCAGGATGGTCCTGGAAACTAATAAGTTACTTTATTTGATAAAATAACATATTAGGCCTAAGCCCGGAGTTAAGCAAACAGTGAAGCATGATATTTGGAATATTCATGTGATGATAGCTTTAGTGCTTAATCCATTAAGCTTGCTAATTAGACTCCTTAATTTCTTAATCAGAACTAAGGATTGGATCCTTAAAGTATGAAAAGGAAATTGAAGGATCTTCATAGATCTATTTTAGATCTTAGAAGTACTATATATTGCAATAGTAAACTCTTGGAGAGTTAATGGCTATTTTCAAGGAGACAAAGCCAAAAATTTGCAATAAGGCAAGTAGCGCAAGGCGCACTTTACTTCGATACTCTAGTCAGCCGAGGCTAGGCCAAAAGCTTCTGGAATATTGAAAAGGGCAAAGGCAAAATCATTATAATCTTCTGGAAGATAAATGACATATCCCAAAATGTCTGCCTAAAATATGGCAAACGGGATCGCGGAAGCGTGACTGCCGTTTGAACAAAGCAGACATGAAGGAATTAAAGACGGTGCAAGGCTCCGGCTTTAAATATGTTTGTCATAAATATTTCACTACTAGTATTAAAATTAGATTTTAAATACTTAGTGTGGTACATAAATATGAATTGATGTTCAGAATCTGCTATGAGCAGGATACTGACTTCAATAGAGATTTATCTACGAATTAAAAACGGGACGAAAGTCTCTGTTTTAACCGTAGACAACTAAGTTTAGGAACTACCCTCGGGTGTGTACCTAAATTTGGAAACTGTTATAATGTACTAGTTTGACTAGAAACATTATCTTTATATCACTGTTTATATCCGTTGCGGATTTACCTTTATATTCTAGAACACTAAAGTGTTTTATTTTATAAAATGATACTGAGATAAACACATTAGATGTGAATAACACATTTATATTTTGAATATAAATAAATCTCAAACATTTAACATGACAAACAAATAGTTCATACTGATTTGATCAGAAGAAACTTCTGTGGCATTGTTGTCTGGGACACAATCAAACAAGACTCGTATATCCGCACTTTTGAAGAGTGGGTACTAGGACTAATTTGATTCCATTCAAATAAAGTCTACGAATCTAGTTTATTGGGCAAAGTGCCTAAAACATTATTTACGTGGTAAAAGTGCAAGTGCCACCGATCTGATAGCCCTAGTTCATAGTGAAGCAAATGAGCCCATGTCTAGCTAGGCTAGATGTGGATATGAATATTTCATGACCTTTACGGATGTGGCATCTCGTTATGGTTATGTGTTTCTTTCGAAACACAAATCGAAAATTTTAGAGTTTCGACACGAGGTAGAAAAACAGACCGGCTAAAGTATTATACCGTCATGGTTAGACCGTAATGGAAAATACTTAGCAATAAGTTTCTAAAATACTTGAAAGAGTATACTACTCTTTCAAATGAGGACTCCTCCCGGAACACGTCATCATGATGGTGTGTCCGAACGGAGTAACCGAATTTTGTTGGACATGATAAGGTTAATCATGAGTCGCTCTGAGCTACTATTTCCTTCAACGGATAAGCATTAACAGTGCAAAACTTATTAAGAATAAGGTTCCATAAAAATTTGTTTGACAGATATCATATTAGATATGAACGGGAAAGAAACCGGGTTTCACATTCCTGATGATTTGGGTATGCTAGGCATATGTTTGGATGATACCAAACTAGAACCCAAATTGGATAAGTGCTAATTGTAGGTTATCCTAGGGATACCAAAGTATAGTACTTATACAACTCACTAAGAAAAAATTTAATTGTGCTCACCATGCGGTTTTCCTAAGAGGAATACCTATATGCAGTGGTAAGTGGGAGGATAGTAGTAAAACTCGATGAAACTCGGAGTAATACTATTCAAGGCACCGATTCCTAATGGAACACAATAATTCATCAAGGATGAATCTATACTAGTAATCTTCGAATACACAAGAACCGCTTATGTCGGAAGAGAGTCAGAAAACAACCTGGGGTATGGGTTTCTGATCTCACCTCATAAAGATGTCTATCTTTTGGGGAATACCAACTGACTACGTATAGGAGTGAAGTGACAAGGTATCGACTCCCTATTATGACAAAGTGTCATGAGTCCGAAATGGATTCCATTATACCAACTATGTTTGGACACTAGTTTTGTACCACAGGCATTGTGCCTATTGGTACATATAAGTCTTCAAGGAAGACATATGTGGAAGGCAACATACCAACGTATAAAGCTAGGCTTTTAGCGGAAAGTTATCGTTATCAACATTGTGTTGATTACGATTCAACCTTTTACCTGTTGCCATGGTAAATCCATTTGGATAATGCTTGCTAATGCTGCATGTTTCATTTATGAAATATGTCAGCTGAACGGGAAAATCGCTTTCCTGAAAAGGAAACCTTTTGGAGGATGTTTATAACATCCTGTCGGTTTTGTCGTACCAAAACTAGCAACAATGTTTGCAGGTTAATCGATCCATGTTTGGATTAAAGCAAGCATTAGTTCTTGGAATTATCGTTTTGATGTAATCATAATGGTTTATGATTTAATTCAAAACGAAAATGATTCTTATGTATATAAGGAGGTTAGTGGGAGCGCACTGACAGTGGCTGTCCTATAAATAATGATAATATGTCATTTCTTGGAAATGATATTCCCATATAAACAATCGGCAAAAGCTTGGATTTCGAGAAAACTCTCCGAGAAATCATACATTGAAAAATGTACGCGACCTGGTGTCTCATACGCTTTGAGCATATGGATTCACAAACAGGCCAATCCAAGTGATAGTCACTGGATTGAAAGTAAGAACATCTGTTAGTTTCTTAGAGAACTAAGGATGTTATCTTATACTATGGAGAATGAGAACTTGAAGTGACTGGGATCACTGTAGCAAGTTTCCTAACCGATAAAGACGACTATAAGTCACAAACGGTACTATAAAGTTTGAATAACGGAACAGTGAGCTGGAAATCTTCCAAGCAAGATACTGTTACCGAATAAACAATAAATACGGATTATTGCTGCAGCTGAGGCAGCAATAGAAGCCATTTGGGTCGATAATAAATCTAATTAGATTAGATATAGTTTTATTAGCAGCTGAGCTAGGCGTCAGCACAGGCTAAAGAATTAATGGTCTCATCAACGATCCAAATATATACTTCGATATTCATCTGATTCGTTCGGATCATACATCGTGGTGATGTGATGATCGTATAAATCACATCAGACGATAATCATGCAAATCCGCTGACGAAAACCTTTTCAGCAGTTGAGCCAATCGTACATAGTTCGGGTGTTAGACACTCGAGTGACTGGCTATAGGCCAAGTGGGAGATTGTTGGACAATTACGACCCATAGCGTAACTATTTGTACAGATCATGGTGTTGTTCTACAAATTAACTATGTGACAAAGGAGATTGCTCTCTTATCATTTGTGATTAGATCACCATGATGTATAAATGATAGGAGGTCCCTGTGATTTGTTCCTGGATTGAGAAGATATGAGACAGTATCAATTCACGAAGGATAAATCATTAAATATCCCTAGTCAGAGTATTATCGAGATTGGACATCGATAAATGCGTAAAAGACTAGTATTACACTTGTGCGCGTTGTGAGGGCACAAACGACATAGTTCTCATATATTTGGGTATATGATACTCATGCAAGTAATAGGAGGTTGTGTTTACCGATGGTATGAGAAACAGCTTCGCTCTGGAAAGACCCCCTCAGAATTCCATTGGTAGTATGACTATGTGTCTATGGAAGTCCGAAATCAGGGTAGGTGTATTGGTCTTAACCTGAGACTTGCACCAATAATACTTACGACAATCAATATACTTTGGTTTTGTCGGTCCAGGGCTTTAACTGGTTCTGTGTATGCCTCTGCTGGGTATATTGAGAATCGTAGTGTGTTGGGTTGTGATGTCAAGATGGAAGTATCACTCCAGTCATATGGAGATGATGATCGCGCAGGGATACATAACTGGTTCTCTAAAAGGTTGCAACCATTGGGATAATATGACTTGGTCATGATTATCCGATAATAAAGAGACTAGTTGCTAGTAATCTGATATATGCTTCGTACGGGGCAGACACTGTACCAGCCCCAGGCCTTGCATGTGATCATCCGATACTGGATCGAAATACGTAATACTATGTATATTACGCCTGATATAGATCCTTATATTCCTGTAAGGATATTTCTCGAGAATTGGGTAGGCATGGTGCTTTGCTAGAAGCCAACCTTGTTTTGTAAATTGGTACAAATGTAGTACTAGGTACTTACGTGTTCGGATAGTCCGACGACCGAATTTACTGCAGGATATCGGGGATCTCATGGGTCGCTTCCCGAAGATTCACCGATGACGTATGACTCGCACTTTTATTAATTTGGGATTAATTAGATGAGAGAGAAAATTAATCTGGGATTAATTGCAGAGATATTTTATCTGGAATAAAATATCATAGAAAGAGAGAAAACGATTAATTTGGAATTAATCGATAAAATAATATATTCGATATATTATACGAAATTGGATTTCGACACGGAATTAAAATTAGATTTTAATTCGGGAGAACGAATTAATTTAGAATTAATTCGTTAGCGACGTGAATAGTGATTTCGCTAGGCATAATCATTTAATTGCGTCGCAACAGAAAATTCGTTAATTGGAATTAGCGAACCCGAGCTCGGGATTGTTTATGAGCGCATTCTCATTTTGAATTCGAGTGCGGCACGCAAGTCAAATCATTAGTCGCATCAAGCGTCAAATCATTAGTCACTTTGAGTAATGTGACAACTTGTCACATTGATTGATTGAGTTATGTGACTTGATGGAAGTGGTTGAAAGCTTTTTGAAAGCTTGATAGACATATATTATTATTTTAATATTTGGTATATGTTGAATTGATTTTAGAAATCAATTAACCATTACACATTTTCTAATTTCTCTCTATTCTCACGATTTTGGAGCCAAAATCTTCATCTCTCTCATTCGGCCAACATGCCATTTTTCTTCTGGTTTGACCGTGAAAATGGAAGAAAATGGAAGCAAAGTGTGATGTTTTGTGGTAAAAACATCAAGAGCTAGCACTCCGAGAGACATGCGAAGGTGATAGGGAAGTCCACCCATGAGCATGGAATCACATCACGAAGTTTGGAGCTTGGAGATTGATCCAAAAACCGAAACAATGGGCTGTTTCAGTGGACTGCCGTGACCATGACAGAGGCAGAAATCATTTTTTGTTCGTTGCCGCGTCGCTCAACTGATCGATGTGAGTATTCCGCAACTTTGTCGTATGTATTCACATGTGTTTTATGCTTTGTATTCGATCCTCGGGAGCGTAGAAAACTCCAACATGAACATGACACTAACGCAAGTCATATATGAGAAATTTTAAGATTTGAATTAATTTTGGTAAAATATCATGCATAATTTAATTTACTTAATGTAGACACTGCATTTTTGCATGAGCCTGATGATGAGCCTCGTATGGTGGCACTACCTGAAAAGTTGCGAAAGTTGCGAAAAATGAATGCCGGAAGGAAGGAAAACCTCCAAAATTAGCACCTAATTGGATTCAGACTCACTAGCCAGCCTCAGATTCGCTCAGCCGATGTTTCAAACCTTAGCCTCGGACAAACCCCAAACACCTACAACCGGCCCATTACCCTGTAACCCACACAATCGGCCCAAGACCCCATGCAATCCATCCACACGCCCAAGGGCCATACAATCCACCATGCACGCCCAAATCTTCCCAAATAAATAAAATCCCATGCATTCCACATGCTAAAATCCCCTCAAATCACTTTCCAATTTAACAAGATTTGAAATCCCATCATATCCAAATAATAAGATTTGAGATATCTTCCTTACCAAATATATGAGATTCTTTCCCAAAATAAATTCCCCAAATCAACATGATTTGTTTCCTTGTTTAGAGAACCCTCATAATCATTATAAAAGAGAGCCCAAATCATCAATGTGGAGGAAGCTTTGGACGACAACTTTAAAAGAACCCTAGGCTCCTACTTTCTTCTTACCACCGAAAAAAAAACAAAAAAAAAAAACTAGAGATCACCGAACAAAAAACAACAAAAAAACAGCCCACAAAAGCCGTGAAACAACAAAAAACCAGCCAACAAAAATCGTGAAACAACAAGAAAGCCAACAACCAAAAAGACCGACAAAGCGAGCAACAAAAACAACCAATCACCAGCCAACAACATCCCTTAAAACAACCAACCAACAGCCCCTAAAACAACCAGCCATCAGCCCCCTAAAACAACAAAAAATAGCAGCCCCTAAAACAACCAAAAAACAATAGCCAAAACACCAAAACAGCAGCCCTAAAACAACCAAAAAACAGCAACCAAAACACCAAAAAACAACAGCCCCTAAAACAACCAAAAAATAGCAGCCCAAAAATAACCAAAACAGAATCAAAAAATAACCAAAACAGCAGCAAAAAAACAACCAAAATAGCAGCCAAAAATAGCAAATACCGCAACTAGCAAACCAGCAAAACAATAACCAGAAAAAAGCAACCAGAAATAGCAAAACAACAACTAGAAATAGCAAACAGCAACCAGAAATAGCGAACCAGCAACCAGAAACAGCGAACCAAGCTTCGATCCTTCCGGCAACGGCCTAACGCACTTCCAAGAAAGCAACTTGAAAGGTAAGACCTGAGGGCACTCTTACCATATTTATTTTTATAGTTCTGGACGTTGCATGCCTGGCTGGACGTGAAATACATCCAGCCGGGTATGCGAAGTCCTACATCAAAGACGGTAAAATTTCTGGTCACATTTTTCTTTCCTTGTCATTCCGTTATTTATCTTTTTTATTTATTTTTTCATCGTTATTTTATTATTTCGCATTTAGTTTTTCATTTATCTTTTTGTCTATTTATTGTTATTTTATTATTCCACTTTTATTTTATTTGTTCATGTTGGTGATTATCCGTATATGCATTATTATATTATTTCATGCCTATTTTTTATTTACATTGCATTAATGTTTATGTGTGTTGTTATCCCTTGCGGTATATCGGATGGAAACCCAGACGTAAATTCCGTAGCCGAATCCGAATGGACGGTAGTACGATTTGTACTTGGGATACAACTCCACGTCTCACTCGGGAAATATTCATACATGCGTGATTAACCCCCCTTTTTTGTTTACTATTTATTTATTGACGTTTTTCCCGCTTTTGATTGATTTTCGTTATTATATCTCGTACTTCTCAATTTAATATGCTTTTTTGGAATCGTGTTATTGTGATTATTATTTGCTTGGGTATGTTATTACATTTTTTATTCGCTTTTCTTGCATGAACTGCTTTAGACTTGGCTATACCATTGTGTGAACCCGTCCATTATACTGGCATAAGTAAGGGACCATTCCGAACCCAACGGTTTGAGGTCTTCCCTTATGAGGGGTGAGTGGGGCCTTAAATCTTTTCCCAGTTAACAATGGGTGGCGACTCCTTTATTCTCCAGTTTAGTCCCCCGTGGGATACTCCGTACTCTCTACGGGCTGCGAGCCTTACAGTTTCTTGGTCGCCGAACATCATAGGCATAGCGGTAAACCCCACTTCACTCCTACAGATGGCGACTCCACTGGGGATAGAGAATTGGTCCCGAAACAATGCCTTGTAGTGTCAGTGGCTTTGGCTTTGGTTACCCAAGTCTCATATATTTTGCATACCCTTTTTTACCCCGATGGCGTCAGGTTTTGTGAAGTTTCTTTCACTCAAGGCGGGGATCATTATGTGATGATAACCATCACTCGTTGCCACGTACCCTAGGGTATAAAAAAGGCGCGCTCACTTGGTCGCTCTAACCCTTGAGTGGGGAGACCTAGTTGTGGGCAACCCTTCACCAATGAGAGCCTTATCCGTACCTTTGTAAAGCCCACATATGAACCATAGTTATATGTCCTATAGAAGCTACCCCCCAATGCTTGTGTTTGGGCCCATTATCATTTGGATCCATTTGGACCTCTCGTCACAAGATACGAACTTGTTGGGCCACTTAAACTGGGATAAGTTTGTATCTTATAATGGTTGGGCCAAAAGTTTTCAAAATGACGAGGGGCCACCTTGTGTTTGGGCCCCATATCATTTGAATTTATTTAGCCACTTTATCGCAAAAGTGTAAACTTGTTGGGCCTTTTCAACTGGGATAAGTTTGCACCTCGCGATAATCTGATTGAACGCTTTAAAATGATAACGGGCCAACTTGTATGAAAACCTTAATGGGCTTAGAAGGTCTAAACATGATCCGAATATGCTAGATGCATGAGTCCGATATCCGCACTGGCTTTCATCCAGGAAGGATACGTCTTGTTATGGCATATTTGTATACTTTTGGATATCTCCAAGTTCATCCCCGCCACAACCATGATTACTGAGGGCCCAATTCATCGTTTTTAGACAATGGCACGATCCCCATAATATGTTTAGTCAATTTTGTAAATGGGCGGTGTTTGTCTTTTACTGATGAAAATGGACTGAGGTAGCCAAGATTCACCCTTGTAGCGTAAGAGAGAACGATTTTGTATACCCCACATTGGTGCATAAAATGAGCCATACCTAGGGTAGAAATGGACTAACCACGTGTATGTGAGGAATAAGGTCAGAAGGATATATGTTGTTTTGATAACCAACAACATATATCCTAGGAAAAATGATATATGTTGTAGGAAAATGATATACACGCATTATGTTTACCCATTGTCTTAAAACCCATCAATAACCACATGCATCTCATGCATCTCATATGTCTCATGCATCTCATATATACACGCATCATGTTGACCCCTCGTCTTAAAAGGCATCATAGATATCCGTTGGGTTAGAGAAGATGCAATGACTCCTAAAACCCTTAGAACCCAAACCACTTCCAAACCCTGTGCCACACCACCTCGACCTAAACCTATACTGTCACTTCCATCAGCAAAAAGGCCATGAAACTGAAAACTGTACCCACCTCAGGCATGAGACCCAAAACCTCATTGACACCCATAAGATATCCAACCCGGAAAAAGAACAACCCAACATACACAGAAACGCTCTACCTAACTGCCATTCTGTTCCACCACCCACCTACAAGATCAACTTCAGCCAGCCCGAAAGCTTTATCCCCCAAACTCTCAGCCACTAAGCTTCCTGCATGGGGATATGGGATAGCAGTAGTGAAGATGATGAAACAGAGTAGGGGAGAGATTTCTGGGAAAACTTCTCGAGCAGTGACGAAGAGGAGAAGCCGATTGAATACTTCGCGAAAGCCACAAGAGAGCCTGAACCCATAAAAGGCAATGAGATCATAGTACTATTGGGGGTGGTGCTCAGAGCGCCAATCCGGACCGTATTTATATCTGATTCATGAATACAAACATCTCTTTTTTCCATAATATTACTTTCTTAGTGGTTGCACCTCTTATTTTTATATACGTATTCGATCTAATTACTATTAGATTAAAACTAAATCTGATTTAGTGATATGTATATATTAGACAAAGACCCGATAATATATAATGTAGTGCGCAGTTACAAAGTAGTTTGTAATTGACATTGGGAAGTGTCAATACTAGAAATATATTATCAAATAAAGTTTCTGGTCAAGATTTACTAACACGGGTCGGTTAATTAAATCCGATGAAACCAGTACATGTCGTATTTCATGACTTGGTCCGATGGTTTATCCCAATGAACAATGAGTCTTGTGAGACTTGTATAGATGTGTACGTGTTTATAGTGGATAAACATTGAACGACTTACCGAAGATTCTTAATGGATGATACACCAACGTCAATTAGAATCTTCTCGGGTTGAGTAACATAGTGCTCCTTCGACTTGAGATACCACTGTGGATGTATAAGACATCCTCCACACTTAGATGGCAGTCACGTCACCGATCTATTTAGATCAGACCTCTGCCTGTTCGTTGGGTGAGGATCGATCCTCAGGATATCCTGTGTGTATCAAGATAGGATCCGTCAGTTCTGTGTACAGAGCATAGGTAGTCCAAATGTGATTAACAATATGTTAAATCTATGGCCATAGTATACTTCGGAAGTAAGTTCCGAATATTATTTAGAGATTGCTAATGGATACATCGACAGGATTATACCTATAGAGATTTGACGTTTATATCTATATCTCTGGGATAATCCGGATACCTGGGACGAAGAGATTATATGTATGCAATGACCTTGACCTGTATGATTCAGCGAGTTTATCTGTTGTCGTCATAATTTACGGGTGGGTAAATTATGGACACGAAATTAGATTTTGTGACGGATATACCTGAATCTAGAGAGTCTCATAAATGAAATATACTCGTAGAGCACTAGAGCGACTATTATAAATAATGGTGATTATTTATTGTTCGTTTAACTGTTAAACGAAAGATACATGCATTACAGGGTTGAACCGTCATTTCCTAATTAGTGTGTATTTGTGTTTAATATTTGATATTATTAACTACACATTAATTAATTGTCAAATTATGACATTTGACATATATCATTAATATATGTATTTGAGATATTTAAAGTAAATAAATACATATATTTGAGATATTTATATTTAATTATTTATTTAATTATTAAAGTAATTAAAGTAATTAAAATATAAATATCTTACCAAATGATAATGATGGGAAATGATTCACAAGTGTATATGTTGACTTTGCTTAAAAGAATGGTAGTCAAATTGAGTTTGACTTCTAAGATATTTGTTTAATTTTGATTAAACTTGAAAATATCTATTTTTTGTTTTTAAGCCAATTTCGGCCATGCCCTAAAATAAATATAATTGTTATATTTTTGAGTTGCTTTTGTTGACTTGTTGATTATTCATAAAGTTGTAATGATAATGGTTTCAAGTTGATAAGCAAATTAATGAAACAAAATTGAAATATCTAGATATTTTATATACACACCAAATTCGGCTAAGGCTATTTTGGAGGAGTTATATATTGTTTTGTTTCATTTTTAGGGTTTAAGGAGTTCATAAGTTACAAAATAAACATAATAGAGTTGAGAGAAAAAAAGGCTTGGAGGCTAAAAAAGAAAGGTTGGAAAAATCTTATTTTTGTAAGTTTTTCATTAACGTTTTCAACATAGAAAATGTTTCTAACATACTTAGCTTGATCTTATGTTACTTTGATGTTGTCTCTTTACTTATAGTTTATGTTTTAATTGGTTATGAACTTGTATGAAAGATGTTTGCATGTATGGTTTCAAAGTGAACTTGAAATGGTTTCATAAGCTCTCTTTTGATTATTTGATAATCAAGTTGCCATTCTAGAGTTGCTAAGCCACTCATTGATGACCTAGAATTGTTCTTGAGTTGTTTCATGATGGTGAGACTTGTTTGGTGTTGTAAAGTGTGAATTAAAGTAATGGATTTGGTGAAATTGGTCAATTTGATGAAATTATAAAATTAGAGTTCTTAACCCTTTCCAAATTTGGGGCTTTTCATATATGTGATGTATTATGGAGTGTATATGATGCATATAAATTTTTTGGGTTGATTGGATTTGATCTTGGCATGTTTTGAACATAAAAGGACCAAAATGCAAATAACCGAAAAATTTGGGTGCTCTCTGCAATTAGACTAAAATTGGGGATTTTGTTGCAATCTGATTTTGACATGTTGGACATGTTGGAAATAATTTTAGAAATGATTTAGAATCATCCAAAATTAGATTTGACAATTTAGGACTAAAATGATCAATTTGCAAAGTTGTGGGGTAATTCTGTAATTACCAAGAAATTTGATTTCTTATGTAATTTTTTTAGAATTTGATGAATGGTTAATTAAATAAATAAGTTTATTTAATTGATCCAAGAAAAATTTTGAAATCGAAAATTTTAATCACTAGAGTAGTGAACATAATTGGCAAGGCAAAAATAAATAACATCCTATGTGTCAGTGAAACAGTTCTCCAAAAAATTCTGAACATCAAAATACATATATTATTTATCACACTAAGTATTTAAAATCTAATTTAAATACTAGTAGTGAACATAATGTTGGCAAATATATTAGAAGTCAGAGCCTTGTGCTCGTCTTCAATTCTTCATGTCTGCTTTGTTCAAACGGCAGTCACGCTTCCGCGATCCCGTTTTCCACAATTTAGGCAGACATTTTGGGATATGTCATTTATCTTCCTAGAAGATTATAATGATTTTTCCTTTGCCCTTTTCAACATTCCAGTAGCCTTTGGCCAAGCCTCGGGTTTCTAGAATATCGAAGTAAGGTGCGACTAGCGCTACTTGCCTAATTACAAAGTTTGACTTTTATCTCATTGAGAATAGTCATTAACTCTCCAAGAGTTATCAATTGCAATTTTAGTACTTCTAAAATCTAAACATAGATTTATGAATATCCTTCAATTTCGTCATCATACTTTTAATGATCTAATCCTTAGTTCTGATTCAGAAATTAAGGAGTCTACTGCGACAAGCTTAATGGATTAAGCACTTAAGTTATCATTACATAAATCTTCCAAAGATTATGCTCTACTATTTGCTTAACTCCGGGCTTAGGCTTAATATATTATTTTATCAAATAAAATAACTATTATTTTTCTAGGACCATCCTGAAATAATTCCCAATTTGAAAAATTATAGTCGTTTAAATACATTTTCACCCAGGATCATGTTTTAAACACTAATCTTTCATTTATCTTGATTCTAATAGTCCAACTATTTAATCAACGACTTGTGGTACTATGTATTATAATGATTATTATAGTCCAACTATATAATCAAATATAATTTAAATTACATTGATTACTATAATCCAATTATAAAATCAACTGTAAATTGAAATTAATTAATTCAAATATATTGATTACTATAATCCAATTATATAATCAACTATAATACAGTCCAACTGCTTTAATTAAAACAACAATGAAATATTAGTCCAACTAACATTTAATTTATATGACGAATGATATTTGAATGAGCGTGTATGGCAAGTAATTAAACGAGTATTGCAAATTCAATTCTTGCCTCCCACTATTTTTCGACGAGCCTCTAACCCTATGTCGAGTACTCGGGAAACCGCGTTTCCTAGTGGGCTAGGATCCCGTTAAATATCACACAATCTTGACTTTGGCCAACAAATTGTATGATAATTAACTAGGTAGATCTCTAAGATCGATTGGATCCAATCCAATTTCTAGATCCGGTAGGGGGACATCTAAGTCCGAAACATATATCTTATATGCTAATACATCCAATGTATTACCTAACCTTTTTCCTCTGAATCAACGAAGCCTTGGCTTTGGCACAACAAACTTAGTGATCCCAGTCAAGCGCGACCCATTGACCATGGAAAGCTTCGTAATCAATGTCGATGGACAAGAAGTGGTCTTGACTTTGGCCAACAAACCACAACTTGGACAAGACACTGATATGGAACAAAGCCTTCATGATTCAAACACATCCTCGACAGACAAAGGCCTTGACTTTGGCCAACAAGCCAATGCCAGTCTCGGATCTTGAGTGAGAATCACTCAATGGAAGGAAATACTCTTAATTATCGAGGGTTTTCGAGTGCAAATTGGCAACCAATTTATTATCTTTGTTAAGGTCTTCATCATACACCCTTAAACATGCATTCTAAACACATAATAAAGCGCATATGAAAAATAATAATGATATGCGGATGAATACTTTACACATTGATCCTAGATCAAATCTCTCTCTTTCTCTCTCCAGCTAGCACATGTATTACGTCTACCCGTTACACTACGCTTCTAAAGAAACCTCATTTACATTGAGGGGAATAGGTGAGAAGAGAATACAAAGAATGAGGAGGTAATAAGGCTGGACTCGCAGGTCCAATTAATAAATCAAATTTATTACAATTTCCAAAATTGCCCCACCCATCTAATATCCATCTGATATACATTATTCATGCATCGCAACCATGTATTCACACAAGCATGTTATCAATCAATCTAATCAAATTAATTAATCTGATAATTAGTGACCATCCAATGTTCAAACAACGATTTTGATTTTGCTCGAGTCAAACTCGTTTTGCGAATAAGTACTCAAAGTACGAATTCTCGAATTAAATTAAACTACATAATTAAATCCAATTCAATATGCATTTAATTCTAATTCACTTATTTAATTCCAAATTAAATACTACACTTTAATAATGAACTTTTACGACTTAAATTCCAAATTAATCGCAACAGGTCTCAAAGCCCGATTAACGTCCAACGTCAATTTAATTAAAGTCCAATGGACTTTTAATTAATTTCTTGAGGCGTGGACTTTTGGTCAACTCGGGTCAAACCGAATAACCAAAATCCAATCCGGGAATTACCCCATAAGCCCAGAAATCAATTTAGGCACAATTAAACTTTAAAGGTCCATTAAGTCGCATTTGGGCTTTATGGAAGCGGTTTTGGGCCCAATTGGATCCAACCAATTTTTCCTAAACCCAACTTTGTACAACAAAGCCCAATAAACCCAATAACAACTTGACAAGCCCAAATCCAATTTTAAGCCCAACTAATTTAATTCAAAAATTCCAAATTTCTCAATTAAATTACCTAAAGTGTATAGCAATATTAATTACCCAAATCAATATTTCCAAAACACCAAATTTGTACAATTAATCATGCTTATCATTAACAAAACATGTCTAACACATTTTGATCAAAATCAAACCCAATTTACATGCATATATGTCTCGGCCATTGGGGAAAATTATGCCCAATTTGAATTCAATCCAATTAAACCCAATTAAACATAAAATCAACATCCCCAATTGTTTTCAAGTCATCCAATGAATCAAAAAAGAAAAATCCAAGACAATTTAGGGTTCCATCATTTTCGGCCAACACACCAAAATTGGTGAAAATTGTTCCAAATACTTTTTCATCAAATTGATCCAATCAATCATCAATTCAACAACATTTAAGCATACTAATTCATCCAATTCATTAAATCATGCCCAAATTCGTTTTGCCCAATTTTAACCCTAAATTCAATTTCATGCTTTCAAAGGCTCTGATACCATTGTTGGTATACTCTAAGCTTCCCAAGATCATTATAAAGCATGAAACAAGTGGTAAATACAATCATAGGAGGTGCGGAAAACTCACAAGGAACGGATTGGATGCATGTGGTGATGAACGAAAAACCCACTGCCCTCCTCCATATAGCTCGGCAGTGAGCTGCTCAACAATGGGTGGTCTTCACGGTAGTGGGGTGGTTTTCCTCCTCCAAGAATCGGCCATGTGAGGTACTCCAAGCAAGCTCCAAGCTTGTGTTGAACTTCCATGCTCATTGGTAAGCTACCCTATCACCTTCGCATAACTTCGGATTGCTAGCTCTCAAGAATTTTCCACAAATTTCTCACACTTTTGCTTCCCTCATTCACGGTTTTTGCAGAAGAAAAACAGTGAAGAAATGCCTCTAAGGCCGAGAGGAAAGATGAAGAAAAATGGCTCCAAAAAAAAAAACGTGAGCAAGGAGAGAGAGAAGGGAAAAAGAAATGTAATGTTTATTTATTTCCAAAATTAATAAAACATTTACCATTTTTAATTCCAAAAAGTCAAGCATTAAATGCTTGTCAATCAATACACATCAACTCACTTCAATCAATGTCAACTTGTCACATCACTCAAAGTGACATGTTTGACGCCTGATGTGATATAATGATGACGCTTGATTTGACTTGGTGCCGCACTCAAATTCGAAATGCGAATGCGCTCGCAAACAATCCCGGGCTCGGGTTCGCTAATTCCAAATTAACGAATTTTCCGTTGCGACGTAATTAAACGATTACACCTAGCAAAATCAATATTCATGTCGCTAACGAATTAATTCTAAATTAACTCGTTCGCCCGAATTAAAATCTAATTTTAATTCCACGTCGAAATCCAATTTCGTTTAATATATCAAATATATTATTTTATCGATTAATTCCAAATTAATCGTTCTCTCTCTTTAATGATATTTTATCCCAGATAAAATATCTCTGCAATTAATCCCAGATTAATTTTCTCTCTCTTTAAATTAATCCCAGATTAATTAAAGTACGAGTCATACGTCATCGGTGAATCTTCGGGAAGCGACCCATGAGATCCCCGGATATGTTGGCAATAAATTCGGTCGTCGGACTATCCAAACACGTAAGTACCTCGTACTACGTTTATACCGATTTACAAGACAAGGTTGGCCTCTAGCAAAGCGACATGCCTACCCAATTCTCTGAAAATATCCTTACAGGAATAAAAGATCTGTATTAGGCGTAGTATACGTAGTATTGCGTATTTCTGTCCAGTATCGGATGATCACGTGCTAGGCCTGGGGCTGGAATTATGTCTGCCCCGTACGAAGCACGTGTCGGATGTCTTGTAACTAGTCTCTATATCGGATAACTATGACCTAGTCATATTATCCCGATAACTGCAGTACTTAAGAGACCAGTACCGTATACTACGTGACCATCATCTCCATATGACTGGAGTGACACTTCCGTCTTGACATCACACCCAACACACTACAATTCTCAATATACCCAGCATTGGCGCACACAGAACCTGTTAAAGCCCTGGACGACCGTAACCAAAGTATATTGATTGTCGCAAGTATTCGCGGTGCAAGTCTCAGGTTAAGACCAAATACACCTACCTGATTTCGGACTTCCATAGACACATAGTCATACTACCAATGGAATTCCGAGGGGGTCTATCTAGAGCGAATCTGTTTCCCGTACCATCGGTAAAACACAACCTCCTATTACACTTGCATGAGTATATTATACCCAAATATATGAGAACTATGCCGTTGTGCCCTCACAACGCGCACAAGTGTAATACTAGTCTTTACGTATTTATTGATGTCCAATCTTGATAATACTCTGACTAGGGATATTAATGATTATCCTTCGTGGACTGATACTGTCTCATATCATTCTCCGTCCATGAACAAATCATAGGGACCTCTCAGCATTTATACATCTAGGTGATCTAATCACAAATGATAAGTGTGCAATCTCCTTTGTCACATAGTTAATTTGTACAACAACATAATGATCTGTACAAATAGTGACGCTATGGGTCATAATTGTCCAACAGATACGCCCCTGTGAACGTGCCCAAGCTGTCACAATGAGAAATGGTCAGAACCAAAACTGTAGTCACAATGATTGTGATTGACAAGATTTGTTTACCTATGAATATACATAGGCGAGACCGTGCCACTGCTGTGAGTCGAAATATATTCATGGGGTCCACTTCCCATTATGGAACTTAATTTAATTATTAAATTCTCATTTTTCGTTGGGGATTACGATATTATGTAAAATAGTGGGAGGCACTGTTAAGTTTAGAATATTCCATAAATTAAGCAATGTGTAATATTATGAAAATTGTCGCACGTTTGTTTTCCTTAATCTATATTAGATAGAATTAAACTTTTAATTCACTGCTTACATATTTTTATATGTTGTTTCTGACTTAACTTATGGTTGCACTATTCTGGAATATGTTCCAGATAATATTAGACTAGGATATTGTTAGATTAGTCTAAACCATCAGGAACTGTTGTTCCGCTTTTCTTGAAAAATCAAGATGGTCAGTGACTTAGTTACTAAGTCATGATAGATAATCTAGATAGATATCTGTTTTAGGATATTATTCTGTAGAGAGAATAGTTTCTTGTGCAGTAAGAATTGACATGGATAAGTTCATGTCTCGAGATTCTTGACTAGCATTAAGAAAACCCCATTAGGTATTTGTTTATCTGATAATGACGTTTCTTAGCTTTAGCTACCTTTTGATATAATGTGTCTGACACAGTTTGCTAATCAGTTATTCAGTTATTTGCAATTGTTGTGAATAATTGATAGCAAATTATAAAGCTATAGAAATGAGATGTGTATAGTTGTGTATAGAAAATATCGATTCTCACAATACGACAACTATAGGTATTGGATACCGGATCTCCCGTCTAGTTATTTAAAATATTGTTTAATGACTGTTTTGATATTTGATATCAGAACTTGCGACTATTGGATAGTTACTTGTTCTTTATAAATAGTTGTTATATATATATTTTAATATAACTAGTAATGTCATTAACGTAGAGATAAACATTAAAAAAATGTTCGGTAAAGTAAATAATTTAGAACAGTGCTTTATGAGATTTCATCACTTAAGCATTAAATGTTTATTCTGTATGGTAAAGGATGGTCTGATATGAGATCACACCACATATCCTTATCCATTTAATGAATATTGTATTCGGGAATGTGATTAAACCTCATTTAACCAATGATTTTCATTGGAGTATAAGATTTATTTAACTGATACATTGGATGTATGTAGTTTAATAAATAATAATTGCTTAAGGTAGTTTTCTTTATTTCGTAACTTAGTTGATGAATTTTCATAACTTAGTTACGTGTTTCTGAAAGAACACATATTGAATGTCTTGAAAGATTCAAGAACTTTCAATCTGTTCTGATGAAACGCAGATCGAACATCTTTGACTAGTTCAAAGATATTCGATCTGAAATTTTGAAAACTTTATCCTTAAAATTCATAACAAGTCTTTGAATTGTTAAAAGATATTTGATATGATCAAATGTATGAATTTATGGCAATTAGTTCTAAGATTATTCTGTGAATATGATTCTTACTCAATATAATTCTTCCACGATTTCATCTTGATGGAATTGGTCAGTGGGAGTAATCAAATCTTATATGATTTGATTCGTTTGATATTGAGTGTTGCCGAATTAGTTTCAATACTCTTGGGGATATGCTCCAATAACACCAATTCATCATTTTAATTAATGTTCCATTAGTTTCTACAGTTGCGTATATGATATGTATAGGTAGAAAATTCGAATCTTGAAAAATTTGAGATTTGAATCTTTCTTTTGTATAATGGTTATATAATTGAAAGGTCTTGCACCTTGGAGGTACAAGTAAAAGTTTATCATTTATTCTATTTTATGAGATTATATATGTATTCTATTTGATAGAATATCTTTCCTACAATCCTAAGTAATAAAATTGTTTTATTACTTGGTGTGTAACATCAGATGTTAACTATTGTAGAAAAGACTTGACTTATTGAAGTCAAATGTGAGAATGATAAACTATAATTGGAACTACGTAATTAATAAGATGAAACGACCCTTAAACATCTTCCGTATAAGTCCAATAGGATGTTAGAATCATTTACGAGTATTTGATACTTAATGATTCTATTATTTTCTTATTGAAGAAAATTATCCTATAATTATAGTGGGAGCGATATTTGATATCGATTTCGGAAATTACCATTGAACCATAGATCTAAGATTGTTCATAGCTTACTACGATCAAGTTTTGAACTTGATTAAGCTTTTGTTATGAATAGTTCATAAAATGTGCTAATTTTCAAAAGCAATGTGAGCTAACTAAAGGTTTGACCCTTATAGTATGACAATGAGAAAGGTTATACTCAGTAATCTATTGTAGATTCTGAGGAAACTTGTCTCTAGTCACACTGATTGGAAAATTTAAGATCTGTTGGTTAATGTTGATATTAAATTGTGTATTTTAGCTAAAGAATACAAAGTGGCATTTTTGAATGACTTCTTCGGATAAGCGATCAGTTGTGATTTCTTTGTTTGAAGAGTACATTCTGGAATGACCCTAGATTTTGTGTTCTACTGAGATTAGAGTTTGGTATACTAGCTTATAGAGCCTATTGTAGACTCGGGTGAGCCTTTCGGAAATCCGTATTCTCTAATTTTGATATCAGTCAGATTGTCTGATTTTATCAAAGTATAGAGAATACATATATGATAAAAGGGTTAGTGGGAGCGTACAAATTTCTTTCTAGTATTATATATCCTAACGAAATTATCATTATTGTGGTAATAATGATATGTTTGTGAGGTAAAATGTTTACCTAAGTCTTCTTTACTCCGTGAAAGCAGTGGGGTAGTCTCTGTTATATTTGATATAAAGTTTTATATAAGATATAAGACTAAGAGACTTGTGAGATACTGCTATAGTCATGCATTAGATAAGATCTAATTAGGGACACAACAAGGCTATCTATAGACAGTTAGTAGAACTGTTTGACAGTTATGTGTGTGTCTTATAAATAGTATTCATCTTTCGTAAATGATGATTCCTTTCTCGAAAGAGATATTGATTAGAATGTCTAATCAATCTTATGTATCATATGATGATGACATAATGAATACTTTATTATGTACGATTAAAGATATCGATTTAATCATAATTATTACGAGTTATTTTGATACCCTATAGACCATATGATGGATCTTGAAACATGTTCTTTGTGATCTTTGAGATATTAAGAACGAGTTTCTAATTCATTGAGCATACAGTTTGCAACCATTAGGGTCATATTAGTTTTGAGACTAATATGACGTTAGAAAGTTTACGTCATAAAGAGTCAGAAAAGATGCAATGGAGTGGTACATAGGATTCTACTTTTTCAGTGGAATTAGATGCAACTTATGAAGTATTGACTTATGAAGTTGCATAGTGACCTTATAAATTAGAAGTTTTCACATTGGTATTGTGCTTGCGGTTGTCTACATAGTATTTATGATTTGATCCACAAATACTTGGACAACTCCGAAGCTGTAGCATAATACTGATGCCGCATTGAGTCATATTAATGTATAACTTAGGTTCAACAAAATATGAATGATGCTGGCTAAGGGAAATAATTGGGTTTGTTGGACAAACTCAATATGTCATAGCGGACCTGCTTCTTGTTGCCTACCTCTTGAGTGCTAGGTGAGCTCCTGAGGGCCATCTGCATACGATATATATTGAGATGTGTATATGATACCATGGATTGGCACTAGAGCAAGTGGGAGAAATTATTGGGGTTGGTGCTCAGAGTGCAAATCCGGACCATATTTATGTCTGATTCATGAATATGAACATCCCTTTTTTTCCATAATATTACTTTCTTAGTGGTTGCACCTCTTGTTTTTATATACGTATTCGATCTAATTACAATTAGATTGAAACTAAATTTGATTTAGTGATATGTATAAATTAGACAAATACCTGATAATATATAATGTAGTGCGCAGTTACAAAGTAGTTTGTAATTGACATTGGGAAGTGTCACTACTAGAAATATATTATCAAATAAAGTTTCTGGTCAAGATTTATTATCACGGGTCGGTTAGTTAAATCTGATGAGACCAGTACATGTCATATATCGTGACTTGGTCCGATAGTTTATCCCAATGAACCATGAGTCTTGGAAGACTCGTAAGACGTGTAGGTGTTTATAGTGGATAAACACTTAACGACTCACCGAAGATTCTTAATTGATGGTACACCAACGTCAATAAGAATCTTCTCGGGTTGAGTAACATAGTGGTCCTTCGACTTGAGATACCACTGTGGATGTATCAGACATCCTCCACATTTAGATGGAAGTCACATCACCGATCTATTTAGATCAAACCTTTGCCTGTTCGTTGGGTATGGACCGATCCTCAGGATATCCTGTGTGTAATAAGATAGGATCAGTCAGTTCTGTGTACAGAGCATATGTAGTCCAAATGTGATTAACAATCTGTTAAATCTATGGCTATAGTATACTTCGGAAGTAAGTTCCGAATATTATTTAGAGATTGCTAATGGATACGTCGACGGGATTATACCTATCGAGATTTGACGTTTATATCTATATCTCTGGGATAATCTGGATACATGTGACAGAGGGATTAGACGTATGCAATGACCTTGACCTGTATGATTCAGCGAGTTTTATCCGTGGTCTTCATAATTTACGGGTGGGTAAATTATGGACACGAAATTGGATTTCGTGACGGATATACCTGAATCTAGATAGTCTCATTAATGAAATATACTCGTAGAGCACTAGGGCGACTATTATAAATAATGGTGATTATTTATTGTTCGTTTAACTGTTAAACGAAAGATACATGAATTACAGGGTCGAACCGTCATTTCCTAATTAGTGTGTATTTGTGTTTAATATTTGATATTATTAAATACATATTAATTAATTATCAAATTATGACATTTGACATATATCATTAATATATGTATTTGAGATATCTAATGTAAATATAATACATATATTTTAGATATTTGTATTTAATTAATTATTTAATTATTTAATTGTTAAATGATTAAAGTAATTAAAATATAAATATCTTACCAAATGATAATGGTGGGAAATGATTCACAAGTGTATATTGTTGACTTTGCTTTAAAAGAAATGGTAGTCAAATTGAGTTTGACTTCTAAGATATTTGTTTAATTTTGATTAAACTTGAAAATATCTATTTTTCTTTTTAAGCCAATTTCGGCCATGCCCTAAAATAAATATAATTGTTATATTTTTGAGTTGCTTTTGTTGACTTGTTGATTATTCATTAAAGTTGTAATGATAATGGTTGCAAGTTGATAAGCAAATTAATGAAACAAAATTGAAATATCTAGATATTTTATATACACACCAAATTCGGCCAAGGCTATTTTGGAGGAGTTATATATTGTGTTGTTTCATTTTTAGGGTTTAAGGAGTTCATAAGTTACAAAATAAACATAATAGAGTTGAGAGAAAAAAAGGCTTGGAGGCTAAAAAAAAAGCTTGGAAAAAATCTTATTTTTGTAAGTTTTTCATTAAAGTTTTCAACATAGAAAATGTTTCTAAGATGCTTAGCTTCATCTTATGTTACTTTGATGTTGTCTCTTTACTTATAGTTTATGTTTTAATTGGTTATGAACTTGTAGGAAAGATTTGCATGTATGGTTTCAAAGTGAACTTGAAATGGTTTCATAAGCTCTCTTTTGATTATTTGATAATCAAGTTGCCATTCTAGAGTTTCTAAGCCACTCATTGATGACCTAGAATTTTTCTTGAGTTGTTTCATGATGGTGAGACTTGTTTGGTGTTGTAAAGTTGAATTAAAGTAATGGATTTGGTGAAATTGGTCAATTTGATGAAATTATAAAATTAGAGTTCTTAACCCTTTCCAAATTGGGGCTTTTCATATATGTGATGTATTATGGAGTGTATATGATGCAAATAAAATTTTGAGTTGATTGGATTTGATCTTGGCATGTTTTGAACATAAAATGACCAAAATGTAAATAACCGAAAAATTTGGGTGCTCTTGGCAATTAGACTAAAATTGGGGATTTTGTTGCAATTTGATTTTGACATGTTGGACATGTAGGAAATCATTTTAGAAATGATTTAGAATCATCCAAAATTGTATTTGATAATTTTATGACTAAAATGATCAATTTGTAAAGTTGTGGGGCAATTCGGTAATTACCAAGAAATTTGATTTCTTGTGTAATTTTTTCAGAATTTGATGAATGGGTAATTAAATAAATAAGTTTATTTAATTGATCCAAGAAAAATTTTGAAATCGGAAAATTTTGATTTTCCGCGATTCCGCTGCGTTACTGAATTTCTGCCCTAAAACCCTTACAAGTACCGAGATTCGAAATCTTCAAGGATGTGATGGGCAAAGAACCACAAGCAGAGGAAGTTGCAAAAGAGGAAGATAAAGGGGAGGAAAAACTACTGCAGTTGGAGAATCTGACGCTCGAAGAAAGCAAGAAGACGGAAGAAGACAAGACTGCAAATGATGAAGATGTTTATTTTCTTGATTTGTTTGATTGTAATCCTGCATTTATTAATCATAAAGACATTAATTTTCCTTACTTGTTCGAATCTTTTCCTATTAGTCTGCATCATAACACACATGACATGAGCATATTTGACATTAACTCAACAAAGACAAATCCATTTAATCTTGGTATATGTGAAAACCCCAAGGAAATTTTAATTACAAGTGAGGTTACCTCTAATGAGCGGAAAGAACTAGAGAGAATATTAATAAAATATGCAAAAGTATTCGTCTGGTCCTATGAAGACATGCCAGGGGTGGACAGGGGTATTGCCCAGCACACGATACCAACTTATCCAAACATGAAACCAGTAAAACAGAAGCTCCGAAGAATGAGGACGGAATGGGCCGAAAAGGTTAGGGAAGAAGTCAAGAAGCAGATAGATGTAGGGTTCTTAGAGGTGGTGAAGTACCCCGAGTGGTTAGCCAACATTGTGACCGATGCCTCGAGAATGAGGACAAGCAAAGAGCCTCGAGAATGATGACGGATCTGAAAAAAAAAAAGATCAAGGCAAATACTGAGATTCCCGCACTAAAGACAGAAAAGGAAGTTAGAGCTTTTCTCAGGAAAATACAGTATATCAGTTGATTCATTGCCAAGCTAACATTAGTATGTGAGCCCATCTTCACGCTATTGATGAAGGACTAGCATGTGGAGTGGAATAGGCAGTGTTAAAAAGCTTTTGACAAAATCAAAGAGTACTTTGTTAAACCGCCCGTCTTGAAATCCCCAAGGCCGGGCAAACCCTTGGTGTTGTATTTGGCCATAGAACCCGAAGCGCTGGGGCCGATGATGGTACAGGCAGATGTGGAAGTAGAGATACAGTCAATGCGGGTACTAGCAGAGGCAGGATCGCCTGAGCAGGAATGGGCCTCGCAGAGGTTCGAACAACTAGCCATATGCAGCTATACCAGAAAAGGTTGGCCATGGTGTTCAACAAGAAGGTGCTTCCCACGAAGATCAGAGAAGGTGATCTAGTGCTCAAGCAGTCAAAGCCATTGGTAATGGACCCAAGGGGAAAGTTCAGGCCCAATTGGGAAGGGCCATTCCTAGTCAAGAAGGTGATGGGGAATGGGGCAGTGAGACTGTCAGATTTGGAAGGGAACGAGTTCACCGAGTCCATCAACGTGGACAGACTAAAACAATACTTTGCATTAAAAAAAAGAAGAAAAAAGAGAAAGGCTCGTTGGGTTGAAAATCTGCGAAGGACAGCCCAAGCAAAATATAAGAGCATGAGTGAGCAAAAAAAATGGCTAGTTGTAAAATTCGTGAGGAATAGTTAGTGACAGAGGTACCCTTGCAATGCAGTTTATTTCCTACATATGTACTAAGAAGTAATGCAAACATCTTTATTGAAACAAATGTTCAAGATGTTTATAGATTGCATAAATTCCAGCTAACCGGGAAATATTAGAGTCAAGTAATTATAAATCATGTCTTTTGTTTCTTAGATGTTGGACCAAGGTCAGGAGATCTAGGAGAAGAACTCCAAGAATGGAGAAGGACTCCGAGAATAAAGAACAACCTCGGGAATGAGGACGAACAAAGAGCCTCGAGAATGAGGACAGATATGGAAAAAAAAAGAGAAAAAAATAAAAAAAAAATAAATTTTTTTTTAGCTCGCTGAGTTGAAAACCTGAAAAGGCGACTCAGGCCAAATAGAGCAATCCGCTAAGTTGAAAATCTGAAAGGACAGCTTAGGCAAAAGGTAGAACGAACCTACAACTCAATGGACGAAGCACAAGACAATATCTTTTCCGTATCTTCAGAACAACAAAGGAAATCATCGGGAATCGAAAGACATGATTTTCAGTATCCAATAAGGGTAGTAAGAGAAAAATACAAGCCGAGAATGGCAGCAAACTTCTTAGGGAGATGCCATATTTCGAAACCTGGGAATCGGAAGACATGATT
This sequence comes from Zanthoxylum bungeanum, assembly GCA_019454045.1. NCBI lineage: Eukaryota > Viridiplantae > Streptophyta > Magnoliopsida > Sapindales > Rutaceae > Zanthoxylum > Zanthoxylum bungeanum. The sequence continues at coordinate 127,686 of SKCR01003521.1, forward strand.
TTCAGTATCCCAAAAAGATAAGGCTGTTTTAAAAAAGGCATAATCCACTATGACCTGATGCGGGTAGCGAAGAGCAGAAAGCTGAGCCAGGTCTGGGGATGACCTGTCCACCACCCCGTGAACAAGGGACACAACGAGATCATGAGCCATTGGACCCAAAGAGAACTGAACAATCACCGGAGGAGAATTGACAAGAGGAAACTGTAAGCAGACCAAGGGGGTGCCCAAAGCTTTTCATAGGCAAAGGGCACCAATGGCCAAAAGGATTCCTAAAGGAGTGAAGAAAACCCTCTAGCACAAGGAATGTCTAACAGAAGATGACATCAAGCCAATAGGACAAAGAAAACCCATCGGAATAGGGAATGCATCCATGCATACATGCATACATGTCGCATACACATAATTTTTGTTCATAGATTTTGAGGAAAAAGCGGCGAGGACAGGTAACTCCAAGAATGGAGAGGAATAGAGGAACCTCAGAATGAATCCTAGGGTCGAGGTCCACATTATCAACAGTTTTGGGAATGAATCCCAGAGTCAAGGCCTACATTTTCGACAGTTCAAGAATGAATCTTAGGGGGCGAGGCCCACATTATCAACTATTTTGGGAATGAATCCCAGGGTCGAGGCTCACAATATCGACAGTTTTAGGAATGAATCCCAGGGTCGAGGCCCATATCATCAACAATTTAGGAATGGATCCCAGAGGTTGAAGCACCTCATCATCATGGAAAAAACTCCCCAATGGATCGAAAAGACACACAGATGGACCAAAACGCCATCACCCATCCAATTCAGGAATAAATCCCAGAGGTCGAAGCGCCTCAGAGATCAAAGAATCTCACACCCAGCACGGTTCGGGAATGAAGCCCAGAGGTCGAAGCACCACACCGTCAGTTCAGGAATAAATCCCAGAGGTCGAAGTGCCTCAGAGATCGAAGCATCTCACCGTCAGTTCAGGAATAAATCCCAGAGGTCGAAGCGCCTCAGAGATCGAAGCATCTCATACCCAGCACGGTTCGGGAATGAAACCCAGAGGTCGAAGCACCTGACCGACAGTTCGGGAATAAAGCCCAGAGATCGAAGCATCTCACACCCAGCATGGTTCGGGAATAAAGCCCAAGGGTCGAAGCACCTCGCCATCAACTCAGTACAGTTCTGGAATAAAGCCCAGAGATCGAAGCATCTCACACCCAGCATGGTTCAGGAATGAAGCCCAGGGGTCGAAGCACCTCGCCATCAACTCAACTCAGTTCGGGAAGAAATCCCAGAGATCGAAGCATCTCACACCCAGCATGGTTCATGAATGAAACCAATAGGTCGAAGCACCTCACCATCAACTCAACACAGTTTGAGAATAAAGCCCAAAGATCGAAGCATCTCACACCCAGCATGGTTCGGGAATAAAGCCCAGGGGTCGAAGCACCTCGCCATCAACTAAGAACAGTTCAGGAATAAAGCCCATAGATCAAAGCATCTCACACCCAGCATGGTTCAGGAATAAAGCCCAGGGGTCGAAGCACCTCGCCATCAACTCAGCACAGTTCAGGAATAAAGCCCAGGGATCGAACCATCCCCCACCCAGCATGGTTCGGGAATGAAGCCCAAGGATCGAAGCACCTCGCCATCAACTAAATACAGTTCAGGAATAAAGCCCAGAGATCGAAACATCTCACACCCATCATGGTTCAGGAATAAAGCCCAGGGGTCGAAGCACCTCGCCATCAACTCAGCACAGTTCGGGAATAAAGCCCAGAGATCGAATGATCTTACACCCAGCATGGTTCAGGAATAAAGCCCAGAGATTGATAAGTGTGGTTTATACCCACTTATTCCAATATCTTTAGCTTATTATTTTGTTATAATTCGAGATATTTAATATAATTTATAATTTAATTTATGTTTTATTTGTAGGAGCATTAATATATGGATCAGGGAATAATTGCACGTGTTTTGGGAAGTTTCGGGAACACAGGATGAGCACAGAGCATTGCCAAATCATCAGGCGCCATGGCGCCAAAATCACATTAACTTTCCACCAATTGAGGCGCCACGGCGCCATTGGCAAAAGCAATTGAGGCGCCATGGCGCCAGTTGCTTAATTAAACAAAGGCGCCATGGCGCCTCCTCACCCATACAATTTCCCGACAATTTGGCGCCGTGGCGCCACTCAAATTAATAGGACGCGCTGCGAGATAGGAAATCCGGGAAAGTGATTTTAGGGTTTTCAATAATCCTAATGCTACCCAAAGACTCCCAGACCCCAGTATAAATATAACAGTTCATCCTACAACAGAAGAGAGGCTAATACACTGCACAAAACACAGAAACACATATTTTTAGAGATCCAAGGAGAGGATTGAAGAGCGACAAGAGGAGATTAAGGCGGTGACATCCGGAGAGGAAGAGATTTAATTCGGGTTTTATCTTCTTATTTCTTTCTTAAAACTCTAATGATTTCCATTAGATTCGTGGCTTGATTATTCAATGTTTTATCTTTTGTCATGAATTTACTCCTTAATTTTGGAGAACGATTGTAATTAATGCTTGAACCTTGTATTTTGTTTATCAGTTTTGTAATGAAGTTTTATTAATTATTTATATTCTTTTGAGTTTAATGCTTCTTGATTGCTGGCCACAATTTGAGATGATATATGTTTAGAATCTATCACTCGAGAGAGGGGATTTTGAATAGATCTAGAGAATATAACCTAGGATTTTATAGAGTTCGAGAGAATCTGTAGTCCTTTGAAGTCGTTAAAATAGAATCACAAATCGTAATGAGTTATTAACTATTGGATTTTTATAGAGATATCGAAGTCTATAGTTGATAATATTTTCACTCGGCACTCGAGAGAGGGAGTGAATATTTTAGGATCTTGACTTATAAATAATAAACTGAACAAAGATTAATTGGCATTACAAATACATAGGTGACAGCTAGGTGAAATCAGGATCCAGAGTCTCTATCGTATTAGTTCCTCCTATATAAAATTTGTATATTTTATTTAATTATTAAAATCTTTATCATTTATTTTCTAAATAAAGTTAGGATTATCAATTGTAGTGCTTAGTGCGAGTTAACGCAATCCCTGTGGGTTCGACACTCTTTCACTAATTTATACTAAAACTTGACACCGTACACTTGCGGTACGATATAAAAATATCACAACAAGTTTTTGGCGCCGTTGCCGGGGATTGTTTGTTTAATTCACATTAATACTACTACCAAGTAATTTTAGCTTTAATTTAGAATTTTATTTTAATTTTAATTTTAATTTTATTGTTTTATTTCCTTTATTTTGGTCTTAAGTTTTATTTTTATTTTTGTTATTATTTCTTATTTTTTTATTTGATTTGATTGATTTGATTTTATTTTATTTTTGTTTTATTTTTTTCTTACGAGGTGAGTTTGAAAAGAACCAATGGCAGATCCTGTTAATGCACTGATAGCTGAAGTATCGTCCTTCACGACTCATCTAGCAGTATTGATAAATCAAATGAGTCAACCGTCTATTGAAGCTGTTTCTGCTAATGGAATTTTTATCCAACAGAGAAGCAGGATTTGAACAAGTACAGTATGTGAACAATCAGAACTTCAACAACTATAGAGGCGGTTCTATGCCTATTTATTATCATCCGAATTTTTCATATGCTGATATGGAGAACATTTTGCAACCTCCTCATGGCTTCAATTATCCAAAAACTGAGCAGAAACCTTCCTTAGAAGACCTCATGATCACGTTTGTAGCTACAGCTTCAGAGAGGTTTGAGAAGAATGAGTCAATGCTGGATAATATCGAAACACGAATGGGCAAATAGAGGCAAATATGAAATCTTAGAAGCACAAATTGGGTTGCTTGCTTCTTCCATGGCCAATCAACAGACATGGGATTTTCCGTGAGTGACTGAAGTCAACCCCAATGAGCAATGTCAAATTAGAACCTGTAGGAGCGGAAAAGAGTTTAAAGACACCTCTCATGACTTAGGCAGTAAAGAAAATGAAATGGTATTTCATGAGGAAACAGTGATAGAAGAAGAGAACAAAGGTGAATTGATAATGAGAGGTCAATATGAAGAAATCACATTCAGTGTTTTCAGAGCCATGCCGAGTTCTCAAGGTGATGCAGACTGTCACATGATAGATACAGTAGAAAAGAGAGTTGAAACCAGACAGGGTGAATCAGTATTTCAACAGCCTATGCGCATAATGCAACCATGTATAAAGGAAAATTATCTGCAGCTAAACTCGAAACCACTCCCAAAGGGCCGTAAAAAGAGGAAAAGAAAGGCCAGTTCTCACTTAGAGATAATTCCTGGAAGATTAAAAAGAAAACCGAGCCAATTTTGCCGAATGTGCAGTCCAGAATTTCCAATTGAAGGGAAATCTACATATCCTGGGGGACCATCTATGGATAAATCACCACAGCCTGCCAAGCTATATTTTTCATGTCATAAGAACCGGTGGATACCAAAGAAGAAAACATATGAGATTACCCGGTTCACTACTTTTAAGCCACCATAACCATTTGGGTGGTTGCGTCTGGTTGAAGACGTCAAACTTAGCGCTAGCGGGGAGGCAACCCTTGCATTTCTTTTATTATTTTCTTTACTTTTTATTTTATTTTATTTTATTTTATTGTGTGCTATTTATTTATTTGCATGTTATTTATGCAGGTAGCACGAGACACACAACGCCCGCGCAACCAAATTCCAACCAGCAAGAGTCTGATCAACTCCATGCACGGTAGTGTTATTCCTCACTCTTGCTCTTGATATTTATCTTACATTGAGGACAATGCAAATTTTAAGTTTGGGGGTGTGTGCATGTTGTTTACTTGCTATTTAGTTGTTTAAATTTTTATTGAAAAAAAAAATTGTTTTAGTCTTTGATAGTAAAGCATAAATCTTGTGATAATATTGTTTGTTTATGGGTGAAATTTTAGAAACGATAAGTGCCTAATTTACTTTTATCTGATGCCTTGAATAATTGATCTATGTTAGACTCGTAAGCACTTAAAAATAGGTTCTTAGCAGTAAAACTTAAGTAGTTGACAATGTGACTAGTTGACGAAATTGCATGTCGATGAATGACCGTTTGCTTAGATATCTATCTTGATTTGCTAGTGTTATGAAGTATGGTATAGCTAAAAGAAAAATGTCTCTAAAGAAAGAAAATAAACCACCTATAACCGATAAGCGTGAAGCTACCCATGGGCGAGTATTAGGACCACCATGAGGAGAAATGCTACCTTAAAGGGTAGGTGAGTTGAAAAAAAAAGTGCAAAAATGAGAAAAGAAAAAAGAGACAGAAAATAAAAGAAAAACCATACCATACCGAACACAAAATAAGGCAATTACAAAGCATAATTGAGATATCTAGGTTGGTTTGACCCATTGATTCTAATTTTTAAACGAAATCATTGAGTTAGCTTACTTAAGATCAAAGCTGTGAATGAACCTTTACACACACACACCGTGAGTCTAGCTTAGATAATTTATTTGAGAATTTGGATTCGAGTTGCAATTGCGTACTTTGAAGATTCTTTGATTTCATTTATAAGCTTTCTTTGAGGATATATTTATGCGTAACTATCGAGACTATGTTTTGTTATTTTTTTATTTTTGCATGATTGTGTGTGAATGACGTTTGTGGGTATCGTCACTGTAAGCCTCATGAGACTATAAGTCGTCCACTAGGGCCACCTAGGGGTTTAAAGGCTTGTTGCATATGCTAAATGCAATCGTGATCCCTACGAAAGTGGCTTAGTTAATTTAGTAATTTTTATTTGTTAATTTGAATTTAGTTTTTATTTTATCTTTTGCTCGGGACTAGCAAAACCTTAAGTTTGGGGGTGTTGATAAGTGTGGTTTATACCCACTTATTCCAATATCTTTAGCTTATTATTTTGTTATAATTCGAGATATTTAATATAATTTATAATTTAATTTATTTTTTTATTTGTAGGAGCATTAATATATGGATCGGGGAATAATTGCACGTGTTTTGGGAAGTTTCGGGAACAGGATGAGCACAGAGCATTGCCAAATCATCAGGCGCCATGGCGCCAAAATCACATTAACTTTCCACCAATTGAGGCGCCACGGCGCCATTGGCAAAAGCAATTGAGGCGCCATGGCGCCAGTTGCTTAATTAAACAAAGGCGCCATGGCGCCTCCCTCAACCCATACAATTTCCCAACAATTTGGCGCCGTGGCGCCACTCAAATAATAGGACGCGCTGCGAGATAGGAAATCCGGGAAAGTGATTTTAGGGTTTTCAATAATCCTAATGCTACCCAAAGACTCCCAGACCCCAGTATAAATATAACAGTTCATCCTACAACAGAAGAGAGGCTAATACACTGCACAAAACACAGAAACACATATTTTTAGAGATCCAAGGAGAGGATTGAAGAGCGACAAGAGGAGATTAAGGCGGTGACATCCGGAGAGGAAGAGATTTAATTCGGGTTTTATCTTCTTATTTCTTTCTTAAAACTCTAATGATTTCCATTAGATTCGTGGCTTGATTATTCAATGTTTTATCTTTTGTCATGAATTTACTCCTTAATTTTGGAGAACGATTGTAATTAATGCTTGAACCTTGTATTTTGTTTATCAGTTTTGTAATGAAGTTTTATTAATTATTTATATTCTTTTGAGTTTAATGCTTCTTGATTGCTGGCCACAATTTGAGATGATATATGTTTAGAATCTATCACTCGAGAGAGGGGATTTTGAATAGATCTAGAGAATATAACCTAGGATTTTATAGAGTTCGAGAGAATCTGTAGTCCTTTGAAGTCGTTAAAATAGAATCACAAATCGTAATGAGTTATTAACTATTGGATTTTTATAGAGATATCGAAGTCTATAGTTGATAATATTTTCACTCGGCACTCGAGAGAGGGAGTGAATATTTTAGGATCTTGACTTATAAATAATATAACTGAACAAAGATTAATTGGCATTACAAATACATAGGTGACAGCTAGGTGAAATCAGGATCCAGAGTCTCTATCGTATTAGTTCCTCCTATATAAAATATTTGTATATTTTATTTAATTATTAAAATCTTTATCATTTATTTTCTAAATAAAGTTAGGATTATCAATTGTAGTGCTTAGTGCGAGTTAACGCAATCCCTGTGGGTTCGACACTCTTTCACTATTTATACTAAAACTTGACACCGTACACTTGCGGTACGATATAAAAATATCACAACAAGTTTTTGATTGTGTGTGAATGACGTTTGTGGGTGTCGTCACTGTAAGCCTCACGAGACTATAAACTCGTCCACTAGGGCCGCCTAGGGGTTTAAAGGCTTGTTGCATATGCTAAATACAATCGTGATCCCTACGAAAGTGGCTTAGTTAATTTAGTAATTTTTAATTATTTATTTGATTTAGTTTTTTTATTTTATCTTTTGCTCGGGACTAGCAAAACCTTAAGTTTGGGGGTGTTTGATAAGTGTGGTTTATACCCACTTATTATGGTATTCTCAGCTTATTATTTTGTTATATTTCGAGATATTTAATATTATTTATAGTTTATTTCATGTTTTATTTGTAGGAGCATTAATACATGGATCTGGGAATAATTTCACGTGTTTTGGGAACTTTCAGGAAGACACAGGACGAGCAGGGAAGAATGGCGCCGAGGTGCCAAAAATCCCATATAAAGTACAGAGAGAATGGCGCCACGGCGCCATTCATCAATCACAAAGGGCGCCGTGGCTCCCTAAATAATAAGAGAATTGGCGCCGAGGCGCCAATGAAGAAAGAAGGCGCCTCGGCGCCCTAAAATGTCAATTCTCATACAAAATGCCGAGGATTATGCGCCGCGGCGCTGCGAGAAGACCTGACACGTTCCGGGAAAGTGATTTTAGGAATTTTAATAATCCTAATGATACCCAATGACTCCCAGACTCAACTATAAATATAACAGTTCATCCAACAACAAAGGAGAGGCTAATACACTGCACAAAACACAAAATACATAATTTTAGAGATCCAAGGAGAGGATTGAAGAGCGACAAGAGGAGACAAAGGCTGTAATATCCGGAGAGGAAGAGATTCAATTCGGGTTTTATCTTCTTATTTCTTTCTTAAAACTCGAATGATTTCCATTAGATTCGTGGCTTGATTATTCAATGTTTTATCTTTTGTCATGAATTTACTCCTTAATTCTGGAGAATGATGTAATTGATGCCTGAACCTTGTATTTTGTTTATCAATTTTGTTATGAAGTTTTATTGATTTATTTATGTTCTTTTGAGTTTAATGCTTCTTGATTGTTAGCCACAATTTGAGATGATGAATGTTTAGAATCTATCACTCGAGAGAGGGGATTTTGAATCGATCTAGAGAATATAGCCTAGGATTTTATAGAGTTCGAGAGAATCTGTAGTCCTTTGAAGTCGTTAACATAGAATCACAAATCGTAATGAGTTATTAAATATTGGATTTTTATAGAGATATCGAAGTCTATAGTTGATAATATTTTCACTCGGCACTCGAGAGAGGGAGTGAATATCTTAGGATCTTGACTTATAAATAATATAACCGAACAATGGTAATTGGCATAACAAATACATAGGTGACAGTTAGGTGAAATCAGGATCCAGAGTCTCTATCGTATTAGTTCCTCCTATTTTATTATTTGTATATTTATCTATTAAAAATCTTTATTATTTGTTGTCTAAATAAAGTTAGGATTATCAATTGTAGTACTTAATACGAGTTAACGCAATCCCTGTGGGTTCGACACTCTTTCACCGATTTATACTAAAACTTGACACCGTACACTTGCGGTACGATATAAAAATATCACAACAGAGATCGAAGCATCTCACACTCAGCATGGTTCAGGAATAAAGCCCAGGGGTCGAAGCACCTCGCCATCAACTCAGCACAGTTCGGGAATAAAGCCCAGAGATCGAAGCATCTCACACCTAGCATGGTTCGGGAATAAAACCCAATGGTCGAAGCACCTCGCCATCAACTCAGCAAAGTTCAGGAATAAAGCCCAGAGATCGAAACATCTCACATCCAGCATGGTTCGGGAATAAAGCCCAGGGGTTGAAGCACCTCGCTATCAACTCAACACAGTTCGGGAAGAAACCCTAGAGATCGAAGCATCTCACAAAAGCAACGAAAAAATAAGTAAGTCCGGCAACGATCGACGAACCAGGTAAGTAAAAAATGAAGGCATGACTTTGATTGGGTTATCACTGTCACACACTGCACAAGCCCCATCAAAGTGGGGGAGATTGTAGATACTGCATTTTTGCATGAGCCCGATGATGAGCCTCATATGGCGGCGCTACCTGAAAAGTTACAGAAGTTGTGAAAAATGAATGCCGAAAGGAAAGAAAACCTCCAAAATTAGTACCTCATCGGATTCAGACTCACTAGCCAGCCTCAGATTCGCTCAGCCACTGTTTCAAACCTTAGACTCAGACAGACCCCAAACACCTGCAACCGGCCCATTACCCTGCAACCCACACAATCGGCCTAAGACCCCATGCAATCCATCCACACGCCCAAGGCCCATACAATCCACCACGCACACCCAAATCTTCCCAAATAAATAAAATCCCATGCATTCCACATGCTAAAATCCCCTCAAATCACTTTCCAATTTAACAAGATTTGAAATCCTATCCTTTCAAAATAACAAGAATTGAGATATCTTCCTCACCAAATTTATGAGATTCTTTCCCAAAATAAATTCCCCAAATCAACATGATTTATTTCCTTGTTTAGAGAACCCTCCAAATCATTATAAAAGAGAGCCCAAATCATCAAAGTGGAGAAAGCTTTGGATGGCAACTTCATAGAACCCTAGGCTCCTGCTTTCTTCTTACCACCGAAAAAAAAAAAAAAACCTAGAGATCACCGAACAAAAAACCAGCCCACAAAAGCCGTGAAACAACAAAAAACCAGCCAACAAAAGCCGTGAAACAACAAGAAAGCCAGCAACCAAAAAGACCGAAATAGAGAGCAACAAAAACAACCAATCACCAGCCAACAACAGCCCCTAAAACAACCAGCCAACAGCCCCTAAAACAATCAGCCAGCAGCCCCCTAAAACAACCAAAAACAGCAGCCCCTAAAACAACCAAAAAATAGTAGCCAAAACACCAAAAATAGCAGCCCAAAAACAACCAAAAACAACATCCAAAACACCAAAAACATCAGCCCCTAAAAAAACCAAAAAACAACAGCCCAAAAATAACCAAAACAGCAGCAAAAAATAACCAAAACAGTAGCCAAAAAACAACCAAAATAGTAGCCAAAAATAGCAAACAGTGCAACCAGCAAACCATCAAAACAGCAACCAGAAAACAGCAACCAGAAAAAGTAAAACAGCAACTAGAAACAGTAAAATAACAACTAGAAACAGCGAACCAGCAATCAGAAATAACGAACCAGCGAACCAAGCTTCGATCCTTCCAGCAACGGCCTAACGTACTTCCGAGAAAGTAACTTGAAAGGTAAGCCCTGAGGGCACCCTTACCCTATTTATTTTTATTGTTTTGGACGCTGCATGTCTGGCTGGACGTGAAATACGTCCAGCCAGCTATACGAAGTCCTACATCAAAGACAGCCAAATTTCTGGTCACATTTTTCTTTCCTTGGCATTCCGTTATTTATCTTTTTTATTTATTTATTCATCGTTATTTTATTATTTCGTATTTAGTTTGTTATTTATTTGTTTTCTATTTATTGTTATTTTATTATTTCACCTTTATTTTATTTGTTCATGTTGGTGATTATCCGTATATGCATTATTATATTATTTTATGCCTATTTTTTATTTAAATTTTCTTAATGTTTATGTGTGTTGTTATCCCTTGCGGTATATCGGATGGAAACACAGACGTAAATTCCGTAGCCGAATCTGAATGGACGGTAGTGCAGTTTGTACTTGGGATACAACTCCATGTGCCACACAGGAAATATTCATAAATGCGTGATTAATCCCCCATTTTATTTACTATTTATTTATTGACGTTTTTCCCGCTTTTGATTGATTTTCGTTATTGCATCTCATACTTCTCAATTTAATATGATTTTTTGGAATCGTGTTATTGTGATTATTATTTGCTTGGGTATGTTATTACATTTTTTATTCGCTTTCCTTGCATGAACTGCATAAGACTTGGCTATACCATTGTGTGAACCCGTCCATTATATTGGCATAAATAAGGGACCATTCCGAACCCAATGGTTTGAGGTCTTCCCTTGGGAGTGGTGAGTGCAGCCTTAAATCTTTTCCTAGTTCACACTAGGTGGCGACTCCTTTATTCTCCGGTTTAGTCCCCTGCAGGCTACTCCGTACTCTCTACGAGCTGTGAGCCCAATAGTGTCGTTGTCGCCGAACATCATAGGCATATCGGTAAACCCCGCTTCGCTCCTACACATAAATTCACAGATTTAGATCAATCTAGTATCTACATATTACACATTTCGATTATAAAAAAATTGATAATAAAGACATAAGTTAAATATATGCATAGTGTAATATTAACATAGTAAAACTCATATACTGAACTTTTGTAAACTTGGTAGTATAGGTTTTAGTAAATATTAGGGTGTTCAATTATCACATGGATGCAGCTAGTCTACTATGTGATAAAGTTGAGAATTATTTAATCTTATTAATTGATTGTTGCATACTTGGTTGAGAATTTAAAGTGTATCATGAAAGACTTGGTTCGAGTTATAAATGAGTAATTCTTTCTAAGCTTGATTGACTTTATACCTTATAAATGTTATAATTGAACTAGAGAATTGAAGTGTAACACTAGGATTGAATGCCTAAGATTTTCTATTGAGAATTTGATTAAGGAAATTTTATCACCAAGGCGATAAGAACCTAAATGGGATAGGATTTAAGTAGTTACGCCAGTTCTCCCATCGTCCTCTGGGAATTTTTCTTTATTCATCTATCATAAGAAATTTTATTCACAAATTCAAGCACTTGTGTCATTAGGTACCACTATCCAAAATAATAACAAGTGCATTCTTAGTGTAACACATAAACAAGATCATACAGTTGATCTTTGTGTGATTTATCTTCTGTAGACTTATTATTTTATTTCCAATTACACGTGGCTAGTGAAAATATCATAGTATCTGTTGCTCATTGAGAGAAACCGGATAGGTTCTATGGAGAAAACTTCAAACAGTGACATAGCAAAATTCTGTTCTTCCTGACCACACAACATTTGGCTAAGTTTCTCAAGGAAACTCCTTCGGGTCTTGTGGAGGGAGAAACTGAAGCAGCTAGGCAACTGCGAATTGAGGCATGGTCGAAAGGTCATTTTTTATGCAAGAACTATCTCTTGGGCGATATTGACAATACCTTGTACAATGTGTACCAAGGCATGAATTCTGCGAAGATTCTCTGGGAATCCCTCAAGAAGAAGTATAAAATAGAGGATTTCGGACAAAAAGAATTTATCGTGGGTAGATTCCTGGACTATAAAATAGTAGATTCAAGGACGATAATATTTCAGTTGGGTAAACTATAATTGATCATTCACGAAATACTAGATGGGGAATGAAACTATTTGAGACATTTCAAGTGGCCATAATTATTGAGAAGTTGCCTTCATCATGGAAGGACTTCTGAAATATAAGAAGAAACATATGAGTCTTGAAGATTTGGGAGTTCGATTAAGAATTGAAGATGACAACAGAAACTCTGAGAAGGCTAACTACAAGATCATGGAGTCTAAGGCCAGAATCATTGAGGATGAAAAAAGTAGTAAAAAAATAAAGAACAATGGAGTTGATTCTTCCCAAGCAAACAAGAAGTTCAATGTGAAGTTCTCTGTGGGAAAAATGGTCACATAGCAAAGAACTGCAGAAATGAGAAGTTTCAAGAGAAAGGCAAGAAAAAGAAAAATGAGGCCAATGTCATTGAAGATGAGCTATTAACTGATGAGATCTCAGAGTTGAAATTCTTAGCAGTTGTATCTGAAGCCAACTTGGTTGGAAAACCGAAAGAATGGTGGATATACACTGGAGCTACTCGCCACATATGTGTAGATAGTAAGATGTTTTCCTTATATCAGAAGGTCGATGGTGGTGATCATATGACCATGAGAAACTCGTATACTTCCAAAGTGGTTGGACAAGGCACAATAGTTCTAAAATGACATTTGAGAAGGAGCTTACATTCAAGAATGTTCTGTATGTTCCTGATATTCGGAAGAACTTGATTTCAGGTTCCCTTCTCAGCAAGAATGGGTTTAAGTTAGTTTTTATCTGACAAATTTATATTGACCAATAAAAAAATGCCTTGATTACTTTGATACTTATTCACCAGTGACCCGTCTCATTTCAATAAGAATGCTTATAGCCATAGCTACTATATTTGGACGTGAAATACATCAAATGAATGTAAAAATGACATTCTTAAATGTTGAATTGGATGAAGATAATTACATGGAACAAACATAAGGTTTCAATGTCCCCGGACAAGAACACAAAGTGTGCAAACTTGTAAAATCACTGTACATATTAAAACAAACACCTAAATAATGACATGATAAATTTGACAAAGAGATGTTGTCAAGTGGATTCAAAATCAATGAGCACGATAAATGTGTATACACTAAATCAACCCAAAAAACATATGTTATTGTATGTCTCTATGTATACGATAAGCTAATAATTGGTAGGAATCATAAGATGATTCAATCTACTAAGAAAACTTTGACAAGCAAATTTGACATGAAAAATTTAGGAGTGGCTAATGTGATTCTAGAAATTAAAATTTCTAAAACATAAGAGGCATACATATTATCTCACACTCATTATGTTGAGAAAATACTTGAGAAATTAATAAAGGAGATCTAAACGTGGTTAGAACTTTTGTTGACCTAACTCTTTACCTATTAAAGAATACTAGTTCGAGCGTATCGCAATTAGAGTATTCAAGAATCATCGGAAGTATCATATATCTCAAGAATTACATAGACCAGATATCGTACAAGTCGTAAATAGGCTTAGTAGATATACTAGTAATCCAGGACATAACCACTGGAAATCCATAAAAAGAGTTTTGAGGTATCTAAGAGAAACTTCAAAATATGGTCTGCATTATATGAGATATCATAATGTTCCAAAAGGATACATCGATGCTAACTGGATATCTGATACAGTGGATTCTAAATCCATGAGTGGATTTATTTTCACACTTGGTTTTGCAGTCTTATTGTGGAAATCCTCAAGGCAAACATGTATTTCCCATTCTACTATGAAGTATGAGTTCATAACATTGGAAAAAATAGCAGAAGAAGCAGAGTGGCTTCAAAATCCACATCGGTTAGTGCCCCGAGCGGATCGGCAGACCGGCTCTCACTGTTCTGTATTACAAATTAGCCAAAACATGTGCCAGATATAAACATTCATTGTGATAGTCAATCAACTATTGGGAGAGGCTAAAATATAACGTATAATGGTAAGTCTCGATATATACGTCGAAGACACAATATCATAATGAAACTTCTCTCAAGCAACATAATTTCAATAGATTATGTTAAGTTTAAGGAAAACCTAGCGGATCCACTTACTAAATATTTACCTAGAGAGAAAGTTAAGAAGTTATCGAGGGGAATGGGCTTGAAGCCTATAAATTAAGAATTGTCACTGTGGAAACCCAACCTAGCTGACTAGATATCCCAAGATGTAGGTTTAAAAGAGACAACTGAAACTTTGTGCAATTCAAAACAAGCAATATAGAGTTATATACTCTTTCTCATTCCTATAATGACGCAGAGTGACGTCTGTCAATGTTATGATAAGTTAAGGCTTTTAATGATCACTATATTAGGATAAGAGTCCTAATAAGGGTAAAGACAAATTAATTTTTATGGTATATCACTTATTTCAAGTAAGAAGTGAGGTCGCTTTCATGGGAATTTTAAAAGATAGATTCCCTAAAGTACTTGATGAAGCCATGACCGATGTTTACGGCCGAATTGAACACAACCGTAGAACGGTAAATGGTCGAAGTGAATCTCTGTGATTGCTATTGTCATGGTTTACACTAACGATGGAATAGTTCAGGACTATGGGTCACTAGTTTGCCAAGTAAATACGATAATCATTTACTAGGAAAGGTTCAAGGCAAAAGCTACATATTCCGATGCAGTTTTATTTCAAGGAAACTCTCTTAAGTATCTAAATTAATATTTAGAGAATTATGGGGGATTGTAGGAAATTCTCTAATATATATAATTGTAGGAGAGACATGTCCCTTAAGAAATATTTTATGGGAAAAACACAAGTTGAATGGACATATTCTCTAAGATTGATAAACATGACTTTTGAAGTTAAATGGCATTATGGAGGGATACAATTCTTAGAAAGATTACATCCTAATCTAAAGTGTGCCTACAAAAGCACCCATACATACCTATAAAAAAAAAAGGTTTTTAGGTTCATTTTTATTAATTCAACTAATCTTCTTCTTCATTTATCCTTAGACATATTAGTGAGATTAAGGTCTTCATAAACAAAAATAGAGTTTCCACAATTTTTTTATAGTTCAAGTTTTTGAAGAAATGAATGTCTTTTTACAAGAAGCAACCAAATATCTTAGGAGAACGTTAGCCACAAAAGATTCTTAGTGCACCGAGGTGGGGCTAATAAATTTTTAAGAACATAGACTTTCTCGACTTGGTTCAAGTTCACCTTCTACATTATATTTTCCAGGTTTTTCTAACATTTGTGTTGTGTTCAATTTATAAATTTTCATGAATCTATTTGATGATTTTGATTGAATAATGCATGTTAATAATGGTAGATAATATATCATGCCCAATAAAATACAAGTCACCGGTAACCTATTTTCCAAAATATAAAACTCTTTAAAAAAATAATTCAAAGAATAATAAAGAGAGTGAAGAGAATTACATATGGCAATTAGAGAACAAGGTCTATTCATGGTAAAATAATCGGTGTTGTTAGAGTCAAAACTAGCTCTAGTTTGATGTCGACATAAGAACAAGGTCTGAAAAATTAAATGAATTATTGACAAAATATAAAACTAATAAACGAGATAGACTTGGCTCTCCAAGAGCCCATTTTTCTATTTAACAAGGCATATTACATTATATTGTTAATGATCATCACTGAAATAAATTTGAGAAAAATAAATAAATAAAATTATAATAAATAAATGAACAAATGGAAAATATAATTTGGGGACCCAAACTTTTTTCCAAAAAATTGGACCCTATACCACCTAGGCTGTCTAAGGCCTAAAACTGGCACTGAACTTGGGTGGTGTGGAGTCATTGGTGGAATTTCTTAATGTCAAAGTGAACTTTCGAAAAATATCAGGTGGCCAATTGATAATTTCGTTCTCTAAAATTGAAGGATTTAACTTAATGGCTTCATAAACAAGTCATGCATGCTAAGTTTAATTAATTAATTTCAGTCACTACTCACATAAATTTTTTTATTTTTTTATTTTTTAATATAAATTTATGTGAGACCAAATCTCACACAAGATTTTCTCTTTGTTTAGATATGGTCACACATTTAAACAAACAGACCGTTCTTCCTTGGATTCAAAAACAAAACATAAGGGCTTGACGCTCGAGGCTTTCTCTTGTGTAAAGCCAAGTTGAGTATGATCTAATCTTCCTCATTTGTGATGAAGATTTTAGATAGCTTTTCAAATAGGCTAACATATGTGCTTACTGAAGCATCTACAAATGAGTTCACTACCATATGCAAACTAGTCCACATTGTAAGCAATAGTAATGTTGTACTAAAACTCTATAGTGGTTATTTGTCTCATATTAGTTAGGTATGTGATTAACTAGTGGTTTATTAAACCTCGACATCCTCTCCTTATAAGTTGATATTTTATAATAAATTATACCCATTGGGGTTATAATAAATATTATCAAAGCCAACAACATGCTTCACAGTTACAATCATGCGACATCAGAGGTGATGTTGGTGTTGTGGTGTTCGGTACAAAATATAGTGGAATATTATTGCACATTTATACCGGTTAAGTATTATAATTAACAAATAATTTATTAACCCTTAGGTATCCAGACACTCTCTCCTTATAAGTTGATAAGCGGTAAATATATCACTATTTACCGCCCTTTTGAATTAATATTTTATTTAGTTTCTCGAGTATTGTGAATATTTTTATGTGTTTTGTGTTATTTTACAGATAAATAAAGTTTCAGAACTCACTGAAATTGAATAGGGGCTAAAACGGTGAAATTCGGATAAAAAAGGTAAATTGGGAAATTTTTTGTTCACGCGTCGCGACGCGCAACATCCTCTGCGTCGCGACGCGCCATAATTATGCAGCATGCCGACACGCATCATTGCTGATGTCATCCACGTGTCATCACTGTAGCCCGCATCACGACGCAGAACCCTCAACGCGTCGCGATGCCAAGCCAATAATTCTGCCGACAGTCACATGTCATCATTTCATCGAATAAACGGCGCATCGCGACGCGCAAGTGTTTTGTATCGCGACGCGCGGAGTAACATTTTTCCTATAAATTGAAGCTGAAATATGAAGGAAAATTCATACATTCTTCTAGGGATTTCCTTAAGAATACTAAGAATATTGTATCTTGTTTGTTTATTTACAGCTTTCTTGTATTTAATTTTTATTTTAAGCAATAGATCTTTATTTATTTTACTTTTCAGTATGAGGAGGTAACGCCCTCTCTGCTGGGGTGAAAGGTAAAGCTTTTATTATTATAATTTATAATATATAAATTATTTTAAAACCTGACTTAATGGGATACCGCCTTTATGGTCGGTTGGACTTAATTGAATTGATTTTAACCTGACTTAATGGGATACCGCCTTTATGGTCGGTTGGAATTAATCTAAAATCTGACTTAATCAGGATACTGCCTATATGGCTGGTTGGTAATGTCATGCAAAGTTTATATATTATAATAAGAGAGATATCTAAATTAGAAGTAATAAACGTGGATCCTCTTACCCCAGCATTTTATTTTATTGTTAATTTATCTTTCTAATTTCCAAGTTTACTTTATGTCATTTTCTTTATTTAAGTTTTTAATAGTCCTAAATATGTGTTGTAACTAAATACCATATCTGGGGTTGTGATGAATTCCAATATCACTGGTTTATAAGTGGTTATTTTATGTTTTGGGTAATATAAAGGTTTATTTATTGAGTCTTAAGCTTAATGTTTCTTGTTAACTGGTCACTAACAAGATTGATTTGGTAAACTTAAAATGAACTTGGAAAAAAGATTTTAGGTTTAGCCTTAGACTCAATAACTCACGATCTCACCTCGAGGGAAATGACTCTTAGGTAAATTTCCTTATAGGATATGAATATACATGTCGGGCGGGGGTAGCCATAATTGGAACTTAATCTTAATAAATTCAGATGACTTGGTTAACATAAGAATATAGTTAATTGGGTTACTTTGGGTGTTTGCATCTGACCATCGGAAGAGGCTTTTATATATTTTCGTGTTTCAGGTTAATAAACTGATATATTACATAAACATGAGATAATCAGTTCATATTTAAAAGATATTAGAAGGATTCACAACCCTAAATAGTTTCATAATATTGAATTTTCCTTAAATTTACTTTTGCACTGTTTTATTTACTTGTTTTAGATAAAAAATCACCATACAATCAACAACCAATCTATTAGATACTTATAAATATTTAACTTCATAAATTGATAGCCTAGGTATTAAGTCCTCGTGGGATCGATACATTTTATACTACTTGAGCTATACATGCGCTTACGTAACGTGAGTGATTTCACCGATCAAGTTTTTGACGCCGTTGCCGGGGACTTATTTATCTTTCACTATTAATTTTGGGGTTAGATACCTTTACCTGTGTCTAATTTCTTTTTACTTATTATTTCTATTTTCTTTCGTTTCAGGTTCTCAGACACTACATGAGAAGAACCAGAAGCTTTGAAATCCGTCCGCTTGACCCATAAATTGAAAGAACAATCAGACAATTGAGAAAGAAAAGGCGAGAAGGCCAAGAAGCACTGATCAATATGAACATTCATGAACCTGAACCTTTGGAGGTTGCACCACCAATTCCCATTCGAGACAGAACTATTTCGGTGGTTGACGGATTCATATCATGTATTGTACTTCCTCCCTTACTAGCAAATGCGTGTGACATCAAAACATGCATTCAGATGATACAGCAATCAGTTCAGTTTGGGGGGAATGCAATTGAAGATCCTAATGCCCACATCAGCAACTTCTGAAAAGTTTACGGCACATTCAATTACAACCGAGCGGCAGAAGAAGCAATGAGACTGCATGTGTTTCCATATTCCTTGAAAGACAGAGCTAAGGCTTGGCTAAATTCACTACCAGCAGGTTCTATCACAACTTGGAACACTCTTGCCACCAAATTCCTTACAAAGTATTTTCCACCAACCAGAACTGCAAACCTAAGGAATGACATCACATCATTTGTGCAACATGACTCAGAATCCCTCTGCGAGGCTTGGGAGAGATACAAGGAGTTACTCAGAAAATATCCTCACCATGAGATTGCAAAGTGGCTACAAGTCCAAACCTTCTACAATGGACTTTCTGAATTAATGAGAACCACAATAGATACTGCTACTAGAGGAGCTTTAATGGCAAAATGAGAGGATCAGGCCTGAGACCTAATTGAAGAAATGGCCAACAATAATTCTTTGTGGCCAACAGAAAAGAGCATGATTCAACGAATAACAGGGATCTATGAAGTTGGAGCCAACACAGCAATGAATGCCAAGCTGGATCAGATATGCAAACTCATGGAAACACTTAACACCCAAGTTGTGAACATTGCCGGTTCCAGAAGTTCACCTATGGAAGAGCACCAGAGGCAGAATCTTACAACCAACATAATGAGACTACAAACTATGTCAGCAATTTCAACATACAGGGAAACAATCCATATTCCAATACCTACCACCAAGGTTGGAGGAATCATCCCAATTTCGCATGGAGCAACACTACAGGGCAAATGAATAATCTACCACCAGGATTCCAACAGCAGAACAAATGCCAGAAGTATGAAAAGTAACAAGGAATAGCAAAATTGCTAGCCCAGATGAAAAATCAACAAACAACATATGATGCTATGTTTCAGAGCCAATTTGTTTCTATAAAGGCACTGGAAAATCAAATCATACAACTGGCCAATGCTTAGAGCTACACACCGCAAGGTACACTTTCTACCAACACAGAACCAAATCCAAGGAACATGAGGAAGGAGCAATGTCATGCCATCACTTTAAAAAGCGGTACTGAAATCAACAAAGATGTTGGAGTCAAGACAACTGCTAAGGATATTCCAAAATAAAGCAGTGAAGCAGATCCACAGATGGAGGACAAAGAGGCAAAAGAAAATGATCGAGAAAGATTCACTCAACCTCCACCTTTTCCACAGCGTCTCCAGAAAAACAAATTGGGTAAGCAGTTTGCTCGATTCCTGGAGATCTTCAAAAAGCTGCATATCAACATTCCATTTGCAGAAGTGTTGGAGCAAATGCCCAGCTATGTCAAATTCATGAAAGATATTCTGTCACGAAAGCGAAGATTGGGAGATTACAAAATAGTAGCATTGACAGAAGAATGCAGCGCCATCATTCAGATGAAGCTTCCCCCAAAGTTGAAAGATCCTGACAGTTTCACCATCCCTTGTACCATAGGAGAACATAACTTCGGTAAGACTTTGTGTGATTTAGGTGCTAGTATTAACTTGACGCCTTTGTCAATTTACAGAAAACTGCAGATTGGAGAAGTAAAGTCCACCTCAATCTCTTTGCAACTTGCTGATAGAACGCTCACATTTTCGAGAGGTGTAGTAGAAGATGTGCTTGTTAAAGTCGACAAATTCATTTTCCCAGCAGATTTTATTGTCCTTGAAATGGAGGAAGAAGAAGACGTTCCCATCATCCTCGGGAGATCATTCTTGGCTACAGGTCGAACCATTATTGATGTATAAAAAGGTGAACTAACAATGAGGGTACATGACCAAGAAGTAAAATTCAATGTCTTCAAAGCCATGGACTTCCCGAATGATGAAAACAATGAGGAATGTTTCAGACTTGATGTGATAGATAGTACCGTCCAGAATTCAGATGCAATGCAACGTTCCACTGATAAACTTAAAGCATGCAATCTACCTGTGGAGCTTGAAGATAAAGTGCATTACGCACTGAAGAAGTTAAATCTTGAACTACAAGCAACATGAGAGAAAAGGCTCCACCAACTCAATGAATATGAGGAATTTCACATACATCCTTTTGAGCATGCCAAATTGTCTAAAGAAAAGGCCAAGAAGAAACATGATCAGAAGATAGTACACGTACAACTGGAACCGGGGCAGCAGGTATTTTTAAACAAATCAAGGTTGAAAATTTTCCCTGTGAAGTTAAAATCATGGTGTTCATGTCCATTCTTAATCACCCAAGTTTTACCATATGGATCCGTTGAGTTACATGATCCCAACTCTAATGAAACATTCAAAGTTAAGAGTAAGTGTGTCAAGCACTACTGGGGAGAATCATTGGAGCGACAAAAAGAAAGTCTCACACTTGCAGATCCAGCCTAACATTTGGGTAGTCATGTCTAGCTGACGATGTTAAACTTAGCGCTAGCAGGGAGGTAACCCATGCAATTTGTGTATATATTCAGATTTGGTGTGTTTTATTTTTGTGTGTTTAATTTTTGTAGGTAAAGTCACAGTCAGAATGGAAGAATTTCACGCAAATCTTCACAAAAAATTCCCTTCTCTCCCTCAAAACTCTCTGATGAAAGTCTACAAAGCTCGCATGGAATGAATAAGACTGCTGATGATCAAAGGTATTCCTAATGACATTCGTTGGATTATTGAAGCACGAGTCCGATTGTCAATTGAGTCCTCTGACTCTTTTGTTTCATTTTTGCTTGGTTTAGGAAGAATCACCTATGCTAAGAAAAGAAGAGCTAAAAGATTAGTTGTTTGCTATAAATGTGCACGCATGACATGTAATACTCATTGTCATTCTTTGGGAATGATGTCTGATAACCGCGAAGATAAAATTCATTAGGGATGGCATGAGTAAGGAGTCTTTGGATGACATATCATTAACTCTTGAGACACATCCTAGTGGATATGTGCATCATGCAATTTGCATGGTACATGCACAATTTCGAAAAGAAATGCAACAATTAAGTCTCGATAATTTGACTTTTAAAAGACCATGTTTGCCAATTTATAAGAAAATTGGATGGGAAGCTTGTCCTTGACGCATAAATGTCATTCAAGCCTTTACTTCTTGTAAATATTATTATTTATTTGTCTTTAACTAATAATTGTGATTTGTTTTGTTATTTTCTTTTATTTTCTCAGACAAGATCCAGACTTTTTGACTTTCACAGTTTATTTTACTTTTTAGCTAATAATTGCCATTTGGCACGTACTAGTGCTATAAATTCAGCTTGTCAGTGCACTCTTGAAAACATCCAGATTTGAGAAAGAAATATCTTTAAAAAAATTTAAAAAATGGAAGAAACATCAAGAAGAAAAGTTGTAAACATCTGTGTGTTTTGCGGTACTAGTGTTGGTTCTAAACCAGAATTCACTAAGGCGGCACATGAATTGGGTAGAGTCATTGCTGAGAGGAATATGCACCTAGTATATGGCGGTTGCAGTCTTAGACTAATAGGGTACGTTCCAAGGGTCGTACAGGAAGGAGGTAGTCAAGTTTTGGGAATCATCCCAAAACCTTTGGCAGATGCGAATCTTATAGGACCATCAAACGGAGATGAATGCATTTTGCCAGGTATGTCTGAACAAGTT
Organism: Zanthoxylum bungeanum; assembly: GCA_019454045.1. Lineage (NCBI taxonomy): Eukaryota > Viridiplantae > Streptophyta > Magnoliopsida > Sapindales > Rutaceae > Zanthoxylum > Zanthoxylum bungeanum. The sequence continues at coordinate 150,556 of SKCR01003521.1, forward strand.
GTTGAAATGATTAACCGTGCTGATGCTTTTATTGCTTTGCTAGGTGGCTTGGGCACGATGGAGGAAATGTTTACAGTGTTATCTTGGGTGAACTTGAACATACACCAAAAACTAATTGGATTGTTTAACATCGATGGATTTTATGTTTTTCTTTGTTTGTTTCTTGATTATGCCCGGAGAAATGGGTTCATTACAAAACCTGTAAAAGATATCCTCTTCACTGCCAGAACAGCCCTGTGGGACACAGAAACTGGGCGACGTATGCTGTTCCGGGCTCGCGGCCCGGTTGGGAGTACGGAGTAGCCCGCGGGGGACTAAACCAAAAATAAAGGAGTCGCCACCCGGTGTGAACCGGGAAAATGATTTAAGGCAGCACTCACCCCTCGCAACGGAAGACCTCAAACCGTTGGGTTCGGAATGGTCCCTTACTTAAGCCACTTGTAATAAAATGATTTGTGCAATAATTTAATCGAGTCTAGCAACATATATTCCTAAGGGTATTCTATTTCTAAGTTCGCACGCATAAATCAAGAGTTCATCTAAGTTCACATGTAACACATTTTCATATTTGCATACAACCTATTTGCTTATAATCTATGTCCGAATTTGCATGCATAATGATAAATATGGCTAGCATACAATGTCATAAGCACATTACATTCCATCATAGGCATACCAATAGATAATAATTGTACAATCACGCATGAAAGCAAATCGGAATAACGGCGAGCATATAACTTCATGAACGTGTTGAACGGATGAATGCAGAAGCATAAGTAGATGACTACCGTGTAAACATGCATCATGGAAATGAACATGTAATCTTGTGCACACAATAAATGACTAAATGCGAGAACATGAACAATCAAAAAGGTAAATGACAAAATGAGTAACCGTGCATGAGATGTGATGGAAGAGGGCCTGTTTACCGTGGGCGTTCGTGCGGCGTTCGTAGCCGCGTTCGAATGGTAAATAGAAAGTTCGCGTTTGAGTAGCGTTCGTAAATACGTTCGAATGAACTGAGACAGAAAACATAAGTTCGTGCGGCGTTCTGAAATGCGTTCGAATGGGGTTACAGCAGTGACCTCCAAAATACAGTAAACAACATGACGCATACGTGAATGGATGAATAGATGACACCTAATAAATAATAACGGGCTAAAAGGCGCGGCAAAGCATCGTGGTAAAGGATTTTAACCCCTCGACATAGAGGACCTTTAATCCAACTTACTAAGCCCATGCGCTAATAACATAATGCATATAAAAAATAAAGACAACAATATCAACTTTGTATACCCGATTGAACACATCTTACATTCAACCGAATATACGTCATCCGGCGCAGCGAAGCATTGTGTAAAGGATTTTAACCCCTCGAAATGGATGACCTTTAATCCAACTTACTAAGCCCATGCGCTAATAACATAATACATATAAAAATAAAGACAACAATATCAGACTTCGTATACCCAATTGAACACATCTTACATTCAACCGAATATACATCATCCGGCGCGGCAAAGCATCATGGTAAAGGATTTTAACCCCTCGATATGGAGGACCTTTAATCCAACTTACTAAGCCCATGCGCTAATAACATAATGCATATAAAAAATAAAGACAACAATATCGGACTTCGTATACCCGATTGAACACATCTTACATTCAACCGAATATACATCATCCGGCGCGACAAAGCATCGTGGTAAATGATTTTAAACCCTCGAAATGGAGGACCTTTAATCCAACTTACTAAGCCCATGCGTTTTATCTCATCATTACACAAATAAATAACATGCATAAATTAAATAACGGATAATAAACAAACAAGACAAAATAAATCGAAATATGTGATGTTTGCTCGAGTGGTACGTGGAGTTGTATCCCAAGTACAGACCGCACTACCGTCCATTCGGATTCGGCTATGGAGTTTACGTTTGGGTTTCCATCCTATATACCACAAGAGGCGACACATTTTCTATTTTATTCAAGGGCCACAACACACATCATTCCACAATACTCATGCAAATAATAAACAATAAAAAATACAAATGAAAATTGATGTAAGAAGTTCCCTCAGGTCTAACCTTTTACGTCGACTCTCGGACTAGCTTTACACGGTGATCGGAAGGGCTAACGCTCCACAACTTTTGTGGTTCACTGTCTGCATCTTTCATCGCTGTTTTCACTGCTTGGGTTGCTATTTTCCAATGTTTCACTATTATTTTTGCTGCTATTTTTCAGTCACTGTTTTTGCTGTATAAGGCCACTACTTTTGGTGTGTTAAGGGACTGTTTTGTGCGGTTTTAAGGAGGTTGGGGATGCTATTTTACTCACTATTTTGGGGTGTTTTAAGGGGCTGTTTTTGGGGTGGTTATTTCACAGTTTAGAAGGGTAGGTTGTTTGTTGTTTTGGGATCGGTTAAGGGTTATTTATTCTCGGTTATTTGGTGACTTATGGGCTGTTTGGTGGGATTTTTGGTGACCAAAAGGTGCAATTCAGGGGGTGGCTGTGGCGTTGATTTGAGGCAGATTTGTGAGGGCTTGCTGGTCGGTTTGTACGTGAATATGAGGCAGCAAAGTGGCTTGTGTCGGTTTGTGGCAATTATGAGTGGTGTCAAGGGTGCAAGGTTTATGGTTTGTTTGTTTTACGTCAATGGAGGGCTCTTTGTGGCTTACGTGAGTGGCTGGTTTGTGTTTGTTCTTATTGTCGGTTTGGTGGCCTAGTGGTTGTTTTTTTTGTGCTCGGTCAGTGGCGTGAGTTAGGGTTATGGCTGATGCGTTAAGGGTGTTGGGTGAAGAGAGAAGAGACTGTCTAGGGAGAGATGGGCTGTTGGTTTCTTTTTTTTTTCTCGTGAAGCTTAGGGTCTTTTGAGGCAGTTTTGTGTTTATTTGTGGCAATGGAGAAAGAGAGACGACTTGGGAAGTTCGAAGGCAGTGTTTAGGGTTTATATTTTTTATGTAGTTGATGTCGTGAGAGAGCCAAGGGAGTCAATGAGGTTTTCTGTTATTTTTATAGTGAGAGGGTAGAGTTAGAGTTGTGCATGGATTTTCAAAATGAAAGAAATCAATTAAATATGGATGCATCAATTTATTAAGGGGATAAAATCATGTAATTTGGGTGTGATATATTTATTTAAGGAAAGGACATTTATATTTTTGGTGGGTAATATATTAAATTGGTGAGTGAATTATTTAAATTTAGGAAGTGATATATTTAAATTAGGAATGTGATTTATTAAAATTGGTAGGTGATTTAATTTAATTTAATTTCAATTTAATTTTAATTTAATTGGTTTTAATTTAATTTAATTTGATTTGTGACATGTTTTAATTATTTTTTTGGATTGGGCTTGGGTGAGATGGGCTTGATGTATATTTCAAGGGTTTTGGGCCAAGGTGCTTTAAAACGGAGGTCCAACAAGCAAGCCCAAAGCTAAACAAGCGAATAAAATCTAACAAAAATACCGATTCTCTTCCGACGTCCGTTTCCCGCGACTTCCTCGACTTAAAAGGTAGTGTCTCCAAATGAGACTCATCATATGGACTTACATGCAAAAATGCAGTGCCTACAGTAGCCTCCACTTTGATGGGACTTGTGCAGTATGTGACAATGACAATTCTATCAAAGTTTATGCAATGCATTTTTACTTACCTGGCTCGCCAGCTGTTGCTTAACTTACTTGTTATCCTGAGTTGCTTTGACCTTTGGGCTTTGTTTCCAAATTGTATTGAATATGGGCTTTGTTCCCGAACTGTGCTGAGAGAGGGCTTTATTCCCTTGGGCTTTATTCCCGAACTGTGTCAAGATAGGGCTTTATTCCTCTGGGCTTTGTTCCCGAACTGTTTTGAAAATGGGCTTTATTCCCCTGGGCTTTGCTCCCGAACTGAGTCAAGATAGGGCTTTATTCCCCTATGTTTTATTCCCGAACTATTTTGAAAGTGGGCTTTATTCCTCTGGGCTTTGCTCCCGAACTCTGTCAAGATAGGGCTTTATTCAGGCTTTATTCCCGAACTGTTTTGAAAGTGGGCTTTATTCCCCTGGGCTTTACTCCCGAACTCTGTCAAGATAGGGCTTTATTCCCCTAGGCTTTATTCCCGAACTGTTTTGAAAGTGGGTTTTATTCCTCTGGGCTTTGCTCCCGAACTCAGTCAAGATAGGGCTTTATTCCTGAACTGTTTTGAAAGTGGGCTTTATTCCCCTGGGCTTTGCTCCCGGAACTGTTACCGATGTAGTGGTTCTTTGACCTCAAACTGATGTGGGCATTGCCCCAAAACTGATATTGACGTGGGCCTCGCCCTCACACTGATACTGATGTGGGCCCCCCAGACTGATACTGATATGGGCCTCACCCCCAATCTGATACTGATGTGGGCCTCGCCCCTAAACTGATACTAATGTGGGGCCTCGCCCCCCCAAACTGGTACTGAGGTGGGCCTCGCCCCCAGACTGATGCTGATATGGGCCTCGCCCCCAGACTGATACTGATATGGGCCTCGCCCCCAATCTGATACTGATGTGGGCATCGCCCCTAAACTGATACTGACCTGGGACTTCGCCCCCCAAACTGGTACCGAGGTGGGCCTCGCCCCCAGACTGATGCTGATGTGGGCCTCGCCCCCAGACTGATACCGATATGGGCCTCGCCCCCAATCTGATACTGATGTGGGCCCCGCCCCTAAACTGATACTGACGTGGGGCATCGCCCCCCAAACTGGTACTGAGGTGGGCCTCGCCCCCAGACTGATACTGATATGGGCCTCAACCCTGGGACTCATCCCCAAACTGCTGATGTCATATTGATGCTTCTGATTGGCTTTCATTTGCCGCTTTCTCTTTTTCTTCTTCAAAACCTGTGAGTACAAAACAAACACAAAACACAAAAAGGAATGCAAAATATATTACGTGTATGCATGCATGCGTGAATGAGTTTCCCATCCCGTTGGGTTAGGTCTTCCGCCAATTCCCTTGATGACCATTCTTCTCTCCCTTAGGGAAAGTACTGTTTCAATCTATCCACATTGATCGGCTCGGTGAACTCATTTCCTTCCAAGTCTGACAGTCTCACTGCCCTATTTCCCAATTTCTAAATGGCTATCCTGCCTTTTTGCTTGCTTCTTTCGAGGACTCCTTGTGTTCTAAACATCGCTGAGTATTATAGTGCCAAGGTTGAATGCTTTTGTCAAATATAATCACGTTACAGGTTGAAAAGACGAGACTCAGGAAAGTAAACGAAATGAGCGCCTTTATTATCATTAAGAAAAGGTTCGAATAAGTAGAAAAAATCAACGTCTTTAAAAATGCAGGATCAAATAAACTAGGAGGAACAGCTTCATCATTCGTAGCATTGCCTTCTCCCTTGACCTATGGTTCTTTACTACTGTTATCCTTTATCTCAATGAAAGAAGCCTGGTGGTTGAGAGTTTGGAGGACAAAGGTTTCGGGTAGGCCAGAGTTAATCATGTAGGTGGGTGGTGGAATGGAGTGGTAAGTAGGCAAGAGATTTATGTATGTGTTAGGTTGTTCTTTTTCTGGATTGGGTATTTTATGAGAGTCAATGAGGTTTTGGACCTCATGCCTAAGGCGGGTACAGTTGTCGGTGTCATGGCCTTTTTCTTGTTGGAAGTAACAATACTGGTTTAGGTTGAGGTACGGTGGCACATGGTTCGGAAATGGCCTAGGTTCCAAAGGTTTTAGAAGTCCTTGCATTTTCAGCTTTTCAAATACATTTGACAAAGGTCTACCAAGATTGGAGAATCGCATATTCTTGACGGTAGCGACCTCGGCAGTAGCGGGCTTGGTCTCAGAAGGCCCCCCAAAAGTCCTCCTATTCTGGCCATAGAACTTTCTATTCTCGGCTTTCTCCTCCTCGATATCCATGACAGTCTCCATCAACTGTCGAAAATCAGCAATCACTGAAGTCATCCTCCTCAGCTTACCATAAATAGAGGGCTTGGTGCCCTTGATGATCATCTTTATCTGGTCCTTCTCCGAAGGGCCGAGTCTGCATTTTTAAAAGCTGGCTCCTACAGCGGTCTACACACTCCTTGAAACTTTCTTCCGGCTTCTGCTTGGTGTTCTCCAAATCACGGAGTGACAAATCAATCTCCAAGTCTATAACATACTGTTTCAGGAAGGCGTCTGCCAATTCCCTCCAATCTTCTTTAACCTTCTTCTCAAGGCTGTGATACCACACTACAGGTGCCCCCTCGAGTGACATCCCAAACATCTTTTGGACTTGGCGCTGTGACAGGCCCACTGAACTCATCACCGAGACATATTGCCGTAGATGGACCCTCGGGTCTCCAAGCCTATTAAATTTGGCTATATCGGGCATTTTAAACTGAGCTGGCAGCTGCTCCTCGAAGGTCATCGCCTTATAATCCAACAAGTCCTCATGTTTCCCCTTCAGTTTACGGGTAACTGACTCCATCTGATCACGGAGTTTCTGTATCTCGGCCTGAGATCCGGCTAATCTCCTCGCGGTATATTCAGCCATAACATCATCAAAAGCGGGGATGTCATCCCCCAACCTATTCAGAGTCTCCTCACGTCTTACATTCTCAGAGTTTCCCCTAGCACGGGGCACAGCCACATTTGCCATGGCAGTAGTTAAGGCTTGCAACTGTTCGGTAATCTTGGTGAAACCATTCTCCAGTTGGTCCATGCGAGATATCTCGTTTTCTGATCCACTCATATTTGTTATCGGCCTTTTAGTGAGTCTTCCCTCTTCCCTAACCCAACGGGACTCTATGATATCTTTTAAAATTCCCAGTCAGCATGTATGCGTGCAATGCATGTAATATATAAGCCCATAAAAACTTTACACTAGTTGGCCCATTATCATTTTAAAGTGTTCAATCACGCTATTGCGCGGTGCAAACTTGTCCCAGTTGAAAAGGCCCAACAGATTTACACTTTGTAACAATGCAGCTAAACAACTCCAAATGATGAGAGGCCCACACATAAAATGGCCCATCGGCATTTTAGAAGCTTTTGGCCCAATTGTCAAAGGACACGAACTCGTCCCAATTTAAATGGCCCAACGAGTTCATATCTCTTGACAAAAAGTCCAACTGGATCCAAATGACGACGGCCCAAAACATAAGCATAGAACAAATAATTTCTACTATTTTTACGACTAAGGTTCACATGCGGGTTTACGGAAGTGTGGACAAAGGCTCTCACCGATGAAGGATTTCCCACAACTAGGACTCCCCACTCAAGGGTTCGAACGACCAAGTGAGCGCACCTTTTTTATACCTTAAGGTACATGCCATCGAGTTATGGTGTGTGACTGACTGTCAAATGGATTTTCCGTTGTAGATTCCCCAGAGGGAGGGTGGAGCGAACTCTCTTAAATACCCAAGCCTCTTAGGCTTTTATCGCTTGGTGACAGGAATAAACAACGAGTCCTCCAAATTAGTCCATCACAGTAAGCTACGAGTAAATGATTATCTAAGTGTCTTCACATCTTTTCCTTATAGAAAGGTAGTGAGTGAAGGAAGACACCAAACCATCACCTAGCCTTAATAATGCCTTTGATTAAACCACCTCAACCCACAATAGACACGGTTAACTTAAAGCACAAATCACAAACATTACAAGATATTTTTTCGGGGCCGATTCTCTATCCCCAGTGGAGTCGCCAGACTGTGGGACACAGAAACTGGACGACGCATGTTGTTCCGAGCTCGCGGACCGGTTGGGAGTACGGAGTAGCCCACGGGGGACTAAACCGAAGAATAAAGGAGTCACCACCCCTCGCAACGGAAGACCTCAAACCGTTGGGTTCGGAATGGTCCCTTACTTATGCCACTTGTAATAAAATGATTTGTGCAATAATTTAATCGAGTCTAGCAACATATATTCTCAAGGGTATTCTATTTCTAAGTTTGCACGCATAAATCAAGAGTTCATCTAAGTTCACATGTAACACATTTTCATATTTGTATACAACCTATTCGCTTATAATCTATGTCCGAATTTGCATGCATAATGATAAATATGGCTAGCATATAATGTCATAAGCACATTACATTCCATCATAGGCATGCCAGTAGATAATAATTATACAATCACGCATGAAAGCAAATCGGAATAACGGCGAGCATATAACTTCATGAACGTGTTGAACGGATGAATGCAGAAGCATAAGTAGATGACTACCGTGTAAACATGCATCATGGAAATGAACATGTAATCTTGTGCACACAATAAATGACTAAATGCGATAACATGAACAATCAAAAAGGTAAATGACAAAATGAGTAACTGTGCATGAGATGTGATGGAAAAGGGCCTGTTTACCGTGCGGCGTTCGTAGCCGCGTTCAAATGGTAAATAGAAAGTTCGCGCTTGAGTAGCGTTCGTAAATGCGTTCGAATGAACTGAGACAGAAAACATAAGTTCGTGCGGCGTTCTGAAATGCGTTCGAATGGGGTTACAGCAGTGACCTCCAAAATACAGTAAACAACATGACACATACGTGAATGGATGAATAGATGACACCTAATAAATAATAACGGGCTAAAAGGCGCAGTAAAGCATCGTGGTAAAGGATTTTAACCCCTCGATAAGAGGACCTTTAATCCAACTTACTAAGCCCATGCGCTAATAACATAATGCATATAAAAAATAAAGACAACAATATCGGACTTTGTATACCCGATTGAACACATCTTACATTCAACCGAATATACGTCATCCGGCGCGGCGAAGCATCGTGGTAAAGGATTTTAAACCCTCGAAATGGAGGACCTTTAATCCAACTTACTAAGCCCATGCGCTAATAACATAATGCATATAAAAATAAAGACAACAATATCAGACTTCGTATACCCGATTGAACACATCTTACATTCAACCGAATATACATCATCCGACGCGGCAAAGCATCGTGGTAAAGGATTTTAACCCCTCGACATGGAGGACCTTTAATCCAACTTACTAAGCCCATGCGCTAATAACATAATGCATATAAAAAATAAAGACAACAATATCAGACTTCGTATACCCGATTGAACACATCTTACATTCAACCGAATATACATCATCCGGCGCGGCAAAGCATCGTGGTAAAGGATTTTAACCCCTCGAAATGGAGGACCTTTAATCCAACTTACTAAGCCCATGCGCTTTATCTCATCATTACACAAACAAATAACATGCAGAAATTAAATAACGGATAATAAAAAAACAAGACAAAATAAATCGAAATATGTGTCGTTTGCTCGAGTGGTACTTGGAATTGTATCCCAAGTACAGACTGCACTACCGTCCATTCGGATTCGGCTACGGAGTTTACGTCTGGGTTTCCATCCTATATACCACAAGAGGCGACACATTTTCCATTTTATTCAAGGGCTACAACACACATCATTCCACAATACTCATGCAAATAATAAACATTAAAAAATATGATTGAAAATATATGTAAAAAGTGCCCTCAGGTCTAACCTTTTAGTCGACTCTCGGACTCGCGTTACATGGTGATCGGAAGGGCTAACCCTCCGCAACTTTTCTGGTTCACTGGTTTTCGTCTTTCTACGCTATTTTCACTGCTCGGGCTGCTGTTTTCCAACGTTTCACTACTATTTTTGCTATTGTTTTTTAGTCACTGTTTTTGCTGTATAAGGCCACTATTTTGGGTGTGTTAAGGGACTGTTTTGTGCGGTTTTAATGAGGTTGGGGCTGCTGTTTTACTCGCTATTTTGGGGTGTTTTAAGGGGCTATTTTTGGGGTGGTTATTTCACAGTTTAAAAGGGCATGTTGTTTGTTGTTTTGGGATCGGTTAAGGGTTATTTATTCTCGGTTATTTGGTGATTTATGGGGCTGTTTTGTGGGATTTTCGGTGACCAAAAGGTGCAATTCAGGGGGTGGTTGTGGCGTTGATTTGAGGCAGATTTGTGAGGGCTTGTTGGTCGGTTTGTACGTGAATATGAGGCAGCAAAGTGGCTTATGTCGGTTTGTGGCAATTGTGAGTGGTGACAAGGGTGCAAGGTTTATGGTTTGTTGTTTTACGTCAATGGAGGGCTCTTTGTGGCTTACGTGAGTGGTTGGTTTGTGTTTGTTCTTATTGTCAGTTTGGTGGCCTAGTGGTTGTTGTTTTTGTGCTCGGTCAGTGGCGTGAGTTAGGGTTATGCTGATGCGTTGAGGGTGTTGGGTGAAGAGAGAAGAGACTGTCTAGGGAGAGATGGGCTGCTGGTTTCTTTTTTTTTTTCACGTGAAGCTTAGGGTCTTTTAAGGCAGTTTTTTGTTTATTTGTGGCAATGGAGAAAGAGAGACGACTTGGGCAGTTCGAAGGCAGTGTTTAGGGTTTATATTTTTGTGTAGTTGATGCCGTGAGAGAGCCAGGGGAGTCAATGAGGTTTTCTGTTATTTTTATAGTGAAAGGGTAGTGTTAGAGTTGTGCATGGATTTTCAAAAGGAAAGAAATCAATTAAATATGGATGCATCAATTTATTAAGGGGATAAAATCATGTAATTTGGGTGGGATATATTTATTTAAGGGAAGGATATTTATATTTTTGGTGGGTAATATATTAAATTGGTGAGTGAATTATTTAAATTTAGGAAGTGATATATTTAAATTAGGAATGTGATTTATTAAAATTGGTAGGTGATTTAATTTAATTTAATTTCAATTTAATTTAATTTAATTGGTTTTAATTTAATTTAATTTGATTTGTGACATGTTTTAATTATTTTTTTGGATTGGGCTTGGGTGAGATGGGCTTGATGTATATTTCAAGGGTTTTGGGCCAATGTGATTTAAAACAGAGGTCCAACAAGCGAGCCCGAAGCTAAACAAGCGAATAAAATCTAACAAAAATATCGATTCCCTTCCGACGTCCGTTTCCCGCGTCTTCCTCGACTTAAAAGGTAGTGTCTCCAAATGAGACTCATCATAGGGACTTACATGCAAAAATGTAGTGCATACAAGCCCATGATTTAATTGACCAACTTTTAGCTTTTGAACCACAAATTGACCATATCCTTTCCAAGATTAACCGGTCTGATAATGATCGTAGTAAGAAGCGTTGGATAAATCTGGATCTTAACCTTTCATTTATTTTTAGATGTAAAATTTCAATTAACCAGGTATTGTTTTCTAAACTCTTCTTATACTTTTTAGACATTGGGGATAATGTCTCAATTAGGTTTGAGAAAGAGGAATAGTTGACAAGTATCTTATTTTTATTTTTCGTTGTATTGTTTTTATTTGATTTTTAGTCAAAAAGTTTCTAGTATCTTGTTTTTATTTTTCGTTGTGTATTTTTTATTCGATTTTTAGTCAAAAAATTTTTAAAAAAAAAATTATTTTTGTGTTTTTAACTTGACTAATCAGGTGGAATGATGTTTGAGATAGCTGTGTAAGGAATTTCCACTCCTGAGACGTATCTCAACCTATTTCATAACAAGTTAATTTTTATTTATTTCCTTTTGAGTTATTTAATTTGTGAATTCTCCATAATACTGACTAAATTGGATCTTCATATGCTCAGTTGACAGGTATTATCAACATGCATGGTAACATACGGACATGAGTTGTAAGTGAAAAGTTTATAATATTCAGTGCTCTAGTTTAATTGGAGGAAACATCTAAAAAGCGATGGAATATATAAATACAAAAAAAAAAAATTAAACATATGTGATTCGAGTAATTAAGTTTGTATGGGTGTTTTAACACCTAGTGTCTAAAAGCCAACTGGCTTGGGAGTCACTAGCCCAAAGGTCACTATATGGATTAAAGATGTTATAAAAAAAGACATCTAAGATCCGAGTAATTAAGTTCGTAGGGGTGTCTTAACACCTACTGCCCTAAAGCCAACTAGCTTGGGAGTCACTGGCCCAAAGCTTGCTACATGGATTAAAGATGTTATTAATAAAAAAATAATAAATAAATTCCATTGCTAAAAAAGGTGTGAATTCTGATATAACTTTAGGACAAAAATATTACTCTATTTTCAACTACACTTATGAATATTGTGGGCACAATAATTTGATTAATACCTTGTTGGTTGTGTATATGGAGAATGGTAAAAATAATCGGAGAGTTTACTTATTTGGTAATTTAGAAAGAAATAAAACATCTATTAACTTGGATAAGAGTTTCACTTGTTTAGTCACTAACTTGTTTGAACTTTTTGCTTTTGTGTGCATTTGACGTTTGTGGGTATCATCGCTGTAAGCCCTCACGAGACTAAAACTCATCCACTAGGGACACCTAGGGGTTTAAAGGCTTGTTGCATACGCTAAATGCAACAGTGATCCCTACGAAAATGGCTTAGTTTAATTTTATTTTAAAGTTGTTTATTGTATTTTATTTTGTTGTTTTGCTCGAGGACTAGCAAAATGTTAGGTTTGGGGTGTGATAAGCGGTAAATATATCACTATTTATCGCCCCTTTGACTTAATATTTTGTTTAGTTTCTCTAGTATTGTAAATATTTTTATGTGTTTTATGTTATTTTGCAGATAAATAAAGTTTCGAAACACACTGGAATTGAATCGGGGCTAAAACGGTGAAATTCGGATCAAAAATGGCAAATTGAGAAATTTGAAGTTCACGTATTGCGACGCGCAACATCCTCTGTGTCGTGACGCGCCGCAATTATACAGTCTGTCGACATGCATCATCGCTAATGTCATCCCCATGTCACCACTATAGCCCGCATCGGGACGCAGAACCCTCAATGTGTCGCGACGCCAAGCCAATTATTCTGCTGACATCCATGTGTCATCATTTCATCGAATCAACGACGCATCGTGACGCGCAGGGCAAAATTTTGCTTATAAATTGAAGCTGAAATCATAAGGAAAATTCATACCTTCTTCTGGGGATTTCCTTAAGAATACTAAGAAGATTGTATCTTATTTTTTTATTTACAGATTTCTTGTATTTAATTTTTATTTAAGCAATAGATCTTTCTTTATTTTACTTTTCAGTATGAGGAGGTAACGCCCATCTGCTTGGGTGAAAGGTTAAGCTTTTATTATTATAATTTAGATGATGGGCACGTCTTTATCTTCCTCCATGTCAAGGATAATAAAATCTGTTGGGAAAATGAATTTTTCGACTTTGACCAGCACATCTTCAACTACACCTCTCGGAAATGTGAGCGTTCTATCAACAAGTTGCAAAGAGATTGAGGTGGGCATTGCTTCTCAAATCTGCAATTTCATGTAAATGGAAAACGACACCAAGTTAATACTAGCACATAAATCACACAAAGCCTTACCGAAGTTATGTTCTCCTATGGTGCAAGAGATAGTGAAACTGCCAGGATCTTTCAACTTAGGGGGAGCTTCCTCTGAATGATGGCACTGCATTCTTCTGTCAATGATATTATCTCGTAATCTCCCAATCTTCATTTTCGTGACAGAATGTCTTTCATGAATTTGACATAGCTGTGCATTTGTTCCAATGCTTCTGCAAATGAAATGTTGGTATGCAGTTTTTTAAAGATCTCTAGGAATCGAGCAAACTGCTTGTCCAGATTATTTTTTTGGAGACGCTATGGAAATGGTGGAGGTGGAGTGAATCTTTCTCGATCATTTACTTTTGCTTTTTTTTTCCTCCATCTGTGGCTCTGTTTCGCTGCTTTCTTTTGGAACTTCCTCAATGGATGCTTTGATTCCATTATTTCTGTTGATCTCAGTACCGGTTTTCAAAATGATGGCACGACATTGTTCCTTCCTCATATTCTTTGGATTTTATTCTGTGTTGCTATGATGTGTACCTTACGGTCTGTAACTCTGAGCATTGGCCAGTTGTCCAATTTTATTTTCTAGTGCCTTTATAGAAGCAGTTATGCTTTGATTCAATGCTGATTGGGCTTGAAATATAGTTTCATTTGATGCTGCTTGATTTTGAAACATAGCATCATATTTGGCTTCTTGCTTTTTCATCTGGGCAAGCAAATCTTCTATTTTTGGCTTATTCTCATACTCTTGGCTTTGATTTTTCTGCTGGAATCCTGATGGTGGATTGTTCCTTTGCCCTGAATTTTTGTTCCATGCGAAATTGGGATGATTCCTCCACCATGGGTTGTAAGTGTTGGAATATGGATTGTTCCCCTGTTTGTTGAAATTACTGACATAGTTTATTGTCTCATCATGTTGGTTGTAAGACTCCGCCTCTGGAGCTCCTCCATATGGTGAACTTGTGGATCTAATATTGCATTGCACGCTAAGAGTTTCCATGAATTTGCATATTTTATCCAGTTTGGCATTCAATGCGGTGTTGGCTCTAACTTCGTAAATTCTTGTTATTCGTTGAATCATGCTCTTTTTTGTTGGCCATAAAGAATTGTTGTTGGACATTTCTTCAATTAGGTCCCAGGTCTGATCTTCTCCTTTTGCCATTAAAGCTCCTTCATCAGCAGCATCAATTGTGGTTCTCATCAGTCCAAAAAGTTGATTGTAGAAGGTTTGGACTTATAGCCACTTTGCAATCTCATGGTGAGGACATTTTCTGAGAAAATCCGTGTATCTTTCCCAAGCTTTGCAGAGGGATTCCGAGTCATGTTGTACAAAAGATGTAATGTCATTCCTCAACTTTACAGTTCTAGCTGGGGGAAAGTATTTTGCAAGGAATTTGGTGGCTAGAGTGTTCCAAGTTATGATGGAACAATGAATGTAACCAAACCTTAGCTCTGTCTTTTAAAGAATATGGGAACACACACAGTCTCATTGCTTCTTCAGCCATTCGACTTTAATTGAATATGCCACAAACTTCCAGGAAATTGCTGATGTGGGCATTAGGATCTTCAGTTGCATTCCCCCCAAACTGAACTGACTGTTGTATCATCTGAATGCATATTTTGATGTCACACGCATTTTCTGGTAATGGAGGAAGTACAATATTTGAAATGAAACTGTCAACCACCGGAATAGTTCTGTCTCGAATGGGAATTGGTGGTGCAACTTCCAACGGTTCAGGTTCCATATTGATCAGTGCTTTTTGGCCTTCTCGTCTTTCCTTTCTCAACTATCCGATTCTTCTTTCAATTTCTGGGTCAAGCGGACAGATTTCAAAGCTTCTGGTTCGTCTCATTGAGTGTCTGATAACCTAAAAGGCAAGCAAACAAAAATAATAAATGAAAACAAATTAGACACACGTAAAAGTATCTAACCCCAAAATTAATAGTGAAAGATAAATAAGTCTCCGGCAACGGCACCAAAAACTTGATCGGTGAAATCACTCACATAACACAAGTGCATGTATCGTTCAAGTAGCATAAAATGTATCGATCCCACGAAGACTTAATACCTAGGCTATCAATTTGTGAAGTTAAATATTTACAAGTATCTAATAGATTGGTTGTTTGATTGGATGGTGAATTTAAACTAAAGACAAGTAGATAAAACAATGCAAATGTAAATTAAAGGAAAATTAAATATTATTAAACTATTTAGGGTTGTGAATCCTTCCAATATCTTTTAAAGATGAAGTGGTTATCTCACATTTGTGCAATATATTAGTTTATTAACCTGGAACACGAAAATATGCAAAAGCCTCTATTGATGGTCAAATGCAAACACCCAAATAACTGAATTAATCATATGTCTATGTTAACCAAGTTACCTGAATTCATTAAGATTAAGTTCCAATTGTGGCTACCCCCACCCGACAGGTATATGTTTATCCTGTAAGGAAATCTACCTAAGGGTCACCATGCCCCGAAGAGAGATCGTGTGCTATTGAGTCTAAGGCTGAAACCTAAAATTCATTCGTCAAGTTTATTTTAAATTTACCAAATCAATCTTATTAATGGCTAGTTAACAAGAAGCATTAAGCTTAAGACTCAATAAATAAACCTTTATATTACCCAAGTCATAAAATAACCCCTTCTAAACCGGTGATATTGGAATTCATCACAACCTCATATATGGTATTTAGTTACAACACATATCTAGGACTAGTAAATGACATAAATAAAGTAAATGACATACAGTAAAACTTGGAAATTAAAAAGGTAAATAAAGCAATAAAGAAAATGTTGGGGTTAGAGGATCCACTTTTATTATTTCTATTTTAGATATCTCCTTTATTATAATATATAAACTTTGTATGACATTACCAACCGACCATATAGGCGGTATTCTGATTAAGTCAGATTTATGATTAATTCCAACCGACCATAAAGGCGGTATCCAATTTAGTCAGGTTAAAATCAATTTAATTAAGTCCAACCGACCATAAAGGCGGTATCTCATTAAGTCAGGTTTTAAATAGTTTATATATTATAATTGTACGGGCCAAATTTGGTCCAAGGTTAATTTCAACTTTTCACCTCAGGCTCACTGCTAAATGCACCCCCGAAACCCCCTAACAGAACCCAAAGATATTGTGCAGGCCCAGGCTCGGAGAAACACCATACGCCAGCCCACGAAACGCTTAGACTTATAAATACCCCTCATAACCCAGCGTTTTCAGTCTTCATGACTGCCCATAATACTCCTTCATGACACGACTGTTACCAACACACAAAACGTATGGCAATTAACGCATTCATGAATCTCACCTCAAATAGCCTATAAAAGGAACCGAGATCCAGAAGAGAATGGGGGACAAAAGGTATGACAACCCAAAGCTTAATCATTCTCACCAGAGCCCTCAGAACCTCCGACCCATAGCCCTCACGGAAATCCACGGGGATCAAGGTAGTCTCTAGCCTTGCTCTTCCATTACTTACAGCTCGTCTTCATCACTGACTTGAGCGTCGGAGTGCCTACGGCACCCACCACACCGGTGTGCAGTAACCTTCATGCTCACTCTACATTTGTTTTACAGGATCGTTAGTGCCCCCAACCTGCAAATTCTCGATTGTGGACCTCGGGCGAAAACCAGCATCCACAATTCGGCGCCCACCGTGGGGCCTTAGCGATTCATAGCAGACAAAGATCTCTCAGTCTACGGTTCCTAAAACACAGCCAACCATGGCTTCTAGCAGTGAGGAGACACCAGATCCTATGACTACGCATCTAATCATACTCCAAGAACGATTACGCGTCTTAGAAGAAGAGAGTCAAGTCATGCGAAGCTCCAATATAACCCTCCAGAAGAAACTGGAGCAAATCTCTTCAACCTCCCAACAACCTGATTCTTCAGACCATCCCATCAATCCTACAATCCCCACCAATCTCCTAGGGGAATTCAACAATGTGGCAAGTGAGAATCCGCCTTTGGACAACTATCTACCAAATCAAGAAAGAAGTCGACATATCTCCCCAACCGACCAAGCACGGAAAGTTGCCTCCACCATGCGTAAGGAAATGAAAGAGTTCAAAGATGCAATTCTCTCCAGCCTACCTAGTGTCAGACTATCAGTGAGAAAAATTCGAGCTGGCACAATCTCAGATACACCATTTTTGGAGACCATCACTTCTATTGAGCTACCAAAGAAGTTCAGTCCTCCGGATATGAAGATGTATGATGGATCAACTGACCCAGACGACCATGTTGTCCATTACAAATACAAGATGTTATCAACGGGTCTGGCTCCTCATCAATGGGAAGTTGGTATGTGCAGAGGATTTGGAGAAACATAAGCTGGTCATGCCCTCAAATGGTTTATCAATCTCCCATACAGATCCATCGAGTCTTACGAACAGCTAGCAGACAAATTTGTAGAGCATTTCGCAAGTTCTTGCAAGCTTGAGAAGACCACTAATGACCTTAAAGCCATCCAACAACAGAGAGGGGAGTCCTTGCGAAGCTACGTGGCTCGCTTCAATAAAGAGAGTATAACAATCCCATATCTCTATCAGTCTACTGCAGTGGAAGCATTTAGAAATGAATTACTTTCAGAAAGTAAACTCTACAAAAAGCTCACTAAATTTCGATGCTACACTATGGATCAAGCCATGACTCGAGCCCACATTGAGATTAGGTGGGAGGAAGATAAGAGGAACAATAAGAGAATAAGCTCCACCAACCATGACAATGAAAGAAGTTTGAATCCTCCCAAGCGACATAATAAATGATGTGCTAGTAATACTTCTCAATAAGATATCACCTGATGTAATTAGACAAAAAAAAAGGGCCAGAAGCCACCTATTGTTGCTTTGGGGACATTATAGTTTCCCAAACAAGTATTCATTGGTAACTTTAAAAGAAAATGACTTTCACAAAACTACAACTTAGGGAGAAACCCATTTACTCCAATCGACCACATAAAAAATCATCAGACCCAATCGATATACTTCTTCCATTCGACATGACAATACCCTCATATTCTTTCAGCATACCCACCGACTAAGAAGTATTCTCTAGTAATGTCATCCACTCCAAACTACATGGAAAGATTATCATATTCTCCATACGATAAGGTGGAGGGCCATCTGGCTACATAGAAGAATAATTATCATTTCCATACGACATTAAAGGACTCACCACATTCAGACGACTGAAAGGATTTTCATCTCCTCCATATGACATGCATGGATTGCCTTCAACTCCATACTACATGGTTAGATAGTCGTCTCTTTCTGGCGACATGAGAAGATAATTATATTCTTCACATTACATTAATGGATTACCATCGACTCTAGACTCCATTCGACCATAGTCTCATGGACCTTCATCAAGAACAAGGCGCGTCCCTTCAGTGGAACCACTTTTCCTACCATTCACCCCATATAATGAAGAGATATACTTGGCATGAGGAAGATGTCTCAGTCGACAATACACGAATGAAGACTTTGCGTGGATATCCCAGTCGACATTACCAGGTATGGCTTGCACTTTTTATAGTTGACATTACAATTTATAGTTTGGACTTGTTATGGGTGCCCCAGTCGACATTACAACATATAGTTTGGTAATTATTATGGATGTCCCGTCGACATTACAACATATAGCTTGGTAATTGTTATTGGTGTTTCAGTCGACAATACAATATGTGAAGCTTGAAACTTGTTAAGGATCTCATTCGACACTACACATGTGAAGCTTGGCAGTTGTTAAGGATCTCATTTGACACTACACGTGTGAAGCTTGGCAAGGATCTCATTCGACACTACACATGTGAAGCTTGGCACTTGTTAAGGATCTCATTCGACCAAACACGTGTGAAGCTTGGCAAGGATCTCATTCGACACTACACGTGTGAAGCTTGGCACTTGGCAATGATCTCATTCAACACTACACGTGTGAAGCTTGGCACTGGTTAAGGATCTCATTCGACACTACACGTGTGAAGCTTGGACTTGTTAAGGATCTTAGTTGACACTACCATGTGAAGTTTGGCGCTCCTTAAAGATCTCATTCGACACTACATATAGGGTCTTGTAGAATGAGGAAAGAAAACCCTCAATAACCTTTATCAGGTCTTGTAAAGTGAGGATTGTAGAAGGAGGAATGAAGACCCCCATTGGCATCTATCATATCTTGTAGAATGAGAATGAGAACCCTCATGGACCTTCATCAGGTTCATTCGACCGTAGTCTCATGGTCTTCAGACGACATGGTCTCAGACTACAAGTCCTGTAGAATAAGGAATTATACCCTCATTGATTTTTGTCAGGTCTTGTAGAATGAGGAATTATATCCTCATAGACCTTTGTCAGGTCTTGTAGAATGAGGAATGAGAACCCTCATGGACCTTCATCTGGTTCATTCGACCGTAGTCTCATGGTCTTCAGACGACATGGTCTCAGAATATAAGTCCTGTAGAATGAGGAATTATACCCTCATTGACTTTTGTCAGGTCTTGTAGAATGAGGAATTATACCCTCATTGACATTTGCCAGGTCTTGTAGAATGAGAAATGAGAACCCTCATAGACCTTCATCAGTTCATTCGACCGTAGTCTCATGGTCTTCAGACGACATGGTCTCAGACTACAAGTCCTGTAGAATGAGGAATTATACCCTCATTGACTTTTGTCAGGTCTTGTAGAATGAGGAATTATATCCTCATAGACCTTGTCAGGTCTTGTAGAATGAGGAATGAAAACCCTCATGGACTTTCATCAGGTTCATTCGACCGTAGTCTCATGGTCTTCAGACGACATGGTCTCAGACTATAAGTCATGTAGAATGAGGAATTATACCCTCATTGAATTTTGTCAGGTCTTATAGAATGAGGAATTATACCCTCATTGACCTTTGTCAGGTCTTGTAGAATGAGGAATAAGAACCCTCATTGACTTTCTTCAGGTCTAGTAGAGTGAGAAGTGATGACCTTCTTGGACTTTTATCAAGTCCATTCGACAGGTTTATACGACTGTAGTCACATGGACCATCATCAGGAGAATGTGTGATGACCTTCATCAGGTCTAGTAGTATGATAAGGAAAGACTCTTGGACCTTCATCAGGTCTGTAAAGTGAAGACTTGCATAGACCTTCATCTGGTCCAAAAGACATTGAAGACTCTCATGGTTCTTCGACCCATAGTATGAGGATTATCCTGACCTTCATCTGGTTCAGTCAACTGGGGACATCCTCTATGGACTCATGTCGAGTCAAATGAAGACATGGACTTCCTACAGTCCATACGACAATGTCGTGTGAAATAACTTCTGAACATTCATCTGGTTCAATCGACCATGGACATCCCCCATGGACTCATGTCGAGTCAAATGAAGACATGGACTTCTTACAGTCCATACGACAATATCGTGTGAAATAACTCATGAACCTTCATCTGGTTCAGTCGACCGGGGACATCCCCCATGGACTCATGTCGAGTCAAATGAAGACATAGACTTCCTACAGTCCATACGACAATGTCGTGTGAAACAACTCCTGAACCTTCATCTGGTTCAGTCGACCGGGGACATCCCCCATGGACTCATGTCGAGTCAAATGAAGACATTGACTTCCTACAGTCCATACGACAATGTCGTGTGAAATAACTTCTGAACCTTCATCTGGTTCATTTGACCGGGGAGATCCCTCATGGACTCATGTCGAGTCAAGTAGTAGACATATATTACACATGTCGTATGGCATATATCATGACCTTCATCTGGTTCAGTCGATTGGGTACTTCCCCAATGGCTCTTGTAGAGTCAAGTTCATGATATTGACCTTCATCTAGCTCATTCGACTGGACACATCCACGATGGATCATGTAGAGTCAAGTTCATAACTTGACATTCGTTTGGTTCAATCAATAGGTAGCATCGACGCTCAGGTACACCTTCATCCTATGGTCTCGATACGCGCGTCAAATACTCTCCAAGCCAATGACTCATTGACTTAGAGAGTATGGGACAAACTGTACGGGCCAAATTTAGTCCAAGGTTAATTTCGACCTTTCACCTCAGGCTCACTGCTAAATGCACCCCCGAAACCCCCTAACCGAACCCAAAGATATTGTGCAGGCCCAGGCTCGGAGAAACATCATACGCCAGCCCACGAAACGCTTAGACTCATAAATACCCCTCATAACCCAACCATTTTCAGTCTTCATGACTGCCCATAATACTCCTTCATGACACGACTGTTACCAACACACAAAACGTATGGCAATTAACGCATTCATGAATCTCACCTCAAATAACCTATAAAAGGAACCGAGATCCGGAAGAGAAGGGGGGACAAAAGGTATGACAACCCAAAGCTTAATCATTCTCGCCAGAGCCCTCAGAACCTCCGACCCATAGCCCTCACGGAAATCCACAGGGATCAAGATAGTCTCTAGCCTTGCTCTTCCATTACTTACAGCTCGTCTTCATCACTGACTTGAGCGTCGGAGTGCCTACGGCACCCACCACACCGGTGGGCAGTAACCTCCACGCTCACTCTACATTGTTTTACAGAATCGTTAGTGCCCCCAACCTACAAATTCTCGATTGTGGACCTCGGGCGAAAACCAGCATCCACAATAATTAAGGGAGATTAATCTAAATATTAGAAATAAAAGCTTTACCCTTCACCCCAATAAAGAGGAGTTACCTCCTCATACTGAAAAGTAAAAATAAAGACTGAAAAGTAAAAATAAAGACTGAAAAGTAAAAATAAAAACTGAAAAGTAAAGTAAAGAAAGAAATATTGCGTAAAATAAAAAATTAAATACAGAAAGCTGTAAATAAATAAACAAGATGCAATCTTCTTAGTATTCTTAAGGAAATCCCAAGAAGAATGTATGAAATTTACAAATGAGATGGCTTGGTAATTATAGGTAAAATTTTGCCTTCACCAATTTCTGCACAAATTTCTCCATTAATTTCTCCACCAAACATGGCACCAAATCCTGCATGTTTGGTGGAAGTTTGACAATTTTCATTTTTTATTTTCTTTTATTTTTTTTATTTTGAAAATGACTTTAATAATTACACATAACACACTTCCGGATGTTTTATCAATTTCGGTCATGAAAACTTTAGAATTCGAAATTATCGTCAAAGTTGTAGATCTTTGATTCTTATTTAATCTGAAACTTGAATTACCTTAATCTGATATCGGAGTATAAAGTTATGGTCAAAATACGACAATTACGCAAAGTTGAAATTTCTGAAATTGTACTTCGTTAGAATACCATTTCAAGTTTCCAACCTCCAAAATCCAAATGTCAAGTCCAGTTTTTACCCTTATTTGTTCCATATTTCGTCCTGATTGATTCCATTGAGTCCCGATTTTATTTTATCTACAAAATAAACTAAAACACATCAAAACGTTCATAAAACTCGA
The DNA here is from genome assembly GCA_019454045.1 of Zanthoxylum bungeanum. Classification (NCBI taxonomy): domain Eukaryota; kingdom Viridiplantae; phylum Streptophyta; class Magnoliopsida; order Sapindales; family Rutaceae; genus Zanthoxylum; species Zanthoxylum bungeanum. The sequence goes on from SKCR01003521.1 coordinate 173,203, forward strand.
GAAACTATACAAAATATTAAGTAAAATGGGCGGTAAATATTGATATATTTTCGCTCATCAAGAAACACCACTCGACAAGAATTAAACCTCAATATGTGAAGATTGCCTCATAAGAATGAGCCACTGCCCTTCTCGACTCCTCTACAAGCCCTAAGGCTGTCAACTGACATTCGTCATCCTCGAGTAGTAGCACATCCATGAAACCGGACAGACTAGAGGGATCCGACATGACTGTCGTACCCCGAGGGATCTTGATGATCACTTTCTCAATGTCTTCCTCAAATTCTATCAGGGGCATCCTTTTCTTCGACGACTGGCTAGTCCCAAGCGATGCTCTTACCACAGGTTTCGATGAAAGCTTAGCATGAGCACTATCCTTCCTTACCCTTGGCGTTTTTATTTTTCCTCTTAGCCATCATCTCCTCTATTATCGGGAGCTTGAAGCGACCAACCATAATTTCTAGTGCGCACAGAATCTCCTCAGCTGTTAGTGGCTTCAACAAAATAAGTCATTCGTACACGAATGGAAATGCCCAAGTACCCAGTACTACGGCCAAAATAATTTTAGTCAAGGCCACAGTATCAAACACTTCAATCCGTAGTGGGGTCAGCCTCAACTTCTTCTCATCTAAGACAAATCTCAGATTCCTCTCTAAGGCGGGTATACTTAGTAAGTAATTGGTGTTCACGATGACACTTGGGGTTATGTCGAATGAACGATTGCGGGATGAGCCTGCAAACCACAAAGAAGATAAGCAACAGTCAAGTGATAAATCGTTAGTAGAATATATTTAAAGTAGAAAGGCACTCACTCGATGTGTTCCAGTTCTCAGGTATTCGACCGGCCCCGGCCGACCCGAATAGATTTTCTCATCTCATAAAAAAAATCTATGTCAGTCTCCCTAGTCGTTTATAGTCAAATCCAGCACCTGGTGTTTCCTTTTTTTGTTGAAGGAATAGATGGTACCTCCATTTTCTCAATCACATACTCTTTAACTATGAACCTTATCCCCAATCCATACACCATGCACTCAACCGACAGCAACACCCTCCAAATGTTGGGCATCAATTAGGACGGGGCTAGCTCATAGTGATCCAATACCTCCCAGACCAACCTAGGTATGAGGAACCTCAGTCCATCAGAAAACGAGCGCTCATAATACCCAACCCAGTCTGGCACCTTGTAGTCTATTCTCTTGTTCGACTCGGCTAGTCTGACCTTAATTGATGTAGGAAATCTATATTTCAACTTCATCTCCCTCATAGCATGTTCGGTCACTCGACTAGTTGGGTTTCGAGTCAAAATATTAGTCGGCTCACTGGTATTGGACACCCCACTCGACTCTCACAGTGCCGGTACAGTCGTAAGAAAAGCGACGTCCATGGGTATTGCTAATAGAGGCCCTATCATCACCAAAGTCCTATCGTCTTTGGGACTTCCACTTGACGACTCAACTTCAATCCCACTCCCGGCTGACAATACGGGTGAACTAGCCCTAAGGGGAGAGTTGGCATACATCTATAGTGGGGTATCATCAGAACCCATTGAACTTTCACTCGACATAAGTTCAGACGACTACCTTATTATTCAAACCTACAAATAACTAAACCATCCAAGTTTCTACGTCCTATAGATTAAACCATCCTAATCCACAAACACTGTTTCTTAAACCCTATTAAACCCTAAGGATCAAAATACTTAAGTAATCAAAAACAGCTTGAATCTACGTTATGAATAATTGAAGAATGTGCTCATGTTGACTCATGTCTTGAGTTATTAAACCCAAATCATGGTCATTGGGAATTTTGGTTGCAACAGGTTGTACCGAAATGATAATAATGTGTTCTTGTTGACTCATATCCAACTCACAGAGAACCCAGAGGGTCACACACATTAGTCGAATGATTGACAAATTTATTAAATTGCTTTGATATATGATCGCAAGGCCATTTATGTGCTTTATCGCTAAAGCTTAAAATATTTCCCAATATCTAGTACTTGCTTATTCAGAAAATATTCTTGTGATTTTAGAAATACATAAATGTGATTTGCGTATAGTTGAGAGACTGATAAAGTTGTTTATGAGGTAATAAAATATTTATAAGTATAATATTTGATATTATAATATAACATCTAGATATTAATTAACTTTACACATGTCAAATTTTGATTTGAACAAGTGTCAAGTTCTTAAGCTTACACATGGCATCATGTGATTTTGTCAAGTGTCAAGCTTACAGTAAATACAAGATATTTGATTTTGTATTTAAATTTGAATATCTAGATATTAATTTTGTTTTATTATAACTCATTTTAATTTGATATTTGTTAAAGTATTAAGGTGACACTTGACACCATGACTTGTTGACTAGTGTCAAGATTTTATTAAATCCACCAAATTAGATATTTAATCAATGGTATGGATTTAATTGAATTACTTTAATTATTTATATTGTTTATTTAATAAGATTAAACAAAAGATATTTTATTTTATTAAGTAATTAATATTAAGTAAATATAAAATATCTTATCTGCTTTAAGTTAACCAATTGGCAACTAACACATGGCAAATAACTTGTTACTAGCTACAACAAGTCAGTTGTAGATTAAAAGAAAGGCCAATTAACCTTGTAACTTGTTATTGTAGGTTAAAGTCACTTGGTGACTTAGGTTAATGGTCATTGGGTATATAATACACAATGAAACAAAAATCTAACCAATGCACACATTAGGGAAATTTGGCCAAGGCAAGTTCTTGGTGTGGAAAATTATTTTCTTTGATTTTCTTAAGAGTTAGAGATTAAACATGAAAATGAAAATGAAAAGGAACTTGATTCTTTTAAGTTTCATCTTCAAAGTTAACCTTAGTTGCTTCCTTTTTCATAGGAAGTTGGCTAGGCTTAAGTGTTGTGAAAATAGTTTTCAAAGCTTTGGATTAATCTCTCAAATCTTAAACTGGAAGTTTCGTCAACCGATTCAGTGTGAATTGGTTAAGATCCTCCGTTGGATTTTTCTGCATGGTTCGTCATAATCACGGGTAGGAAAACCATTTCGCACCTTCAGTAACTATGATTAGATATTTGTAATTGTTATTGTAACTGTGACTATGATTGTTACGGCATAGTCACTTTGGGGTTGATTTTGGCCTTATGGAATTCCTTATTTGAGAGAGGTTCCTTAATGAAAATTATAGATGTGAATGTTAACTATATGTAACATCTTACATATTGAGATTTAGAGTCTGAATGAAGAAGATATGAATGTTTGAAAATGAATTATCGGTAACTTATAAATATGAGGGTCATTGTTTATCCCTTTTTTTTTTTTGTCAAAACACATAGAACAATGATACTTGTTTCAAAGATTATGATTTGAGATCAATAATATGTATTTTTTTTTCTTGAAACACTTTATATTTTGATATATATTTAGTTTTTAATTTTAAAATTGGAAGAAAAAAACTATCGTTTTTTGCCCCTTGGACCTACACGCTATTTTCAGTTTTTTAATTTTTTTTGTGATAAACTTATTATTATTAGGCATATTTATGTCATTTCACTATATGTGAGTTAAATGGGAAAAATCTTTTGAATTTGAATTGAATCGGAAGACTCCTTATAATTATTGATTTTTTAAGAAAAACCCTAAAAAAATGGTTCTGTCCCTCCATAAATTCGAGTATCTAAATTTTACAGGATTGATGGAGCCAAAATTCCAATTAAAACCGCATGATTGGACATATTTTATTGCTAACATGAGTAATAAACACACTAAAAATACGTTTCTTCAGGTCTATTAAATGTACTTGATGAGAAAGATAATAATTGTGTTTATACTTCACTCAAAGTAAACAAAAGCAACCCAATAAGGTATTCGTTTACAAAAATAAAAAATAAAAACACTAGATCACATTTCTTTTGAAAATTTTATCTATTTCTTTATGCTTGATCACTTTATGACAGTGTTGGTTATAGTGGTGCACACAATTATCAAGTTCATGACTTGGGGCATGAATTTTGTTTACATGGGGGACCATGCATGCCATTATTTTTTGCCAACATTTTCATGATTATGTTATTTAGTTAGCTGTTGACATGAACGGAAATCATAAAAAAAAAAGTTGTGGGTTTATTAAGGTTAATGAGATAAAGATTTCGAATAAAGCACAATGACCTTAAAATATTCATGTAATCAACCACATCTAATGAGAAAAAAACTTTGTTGATAGCAATGGTGAATATTGAAGGGTCAAGGATTTTGTAGCTTCAAAAGTTTGGTCTTGTTCCAACAGCCAGACATATGTTTGAGACATGTTCCTAAGCCAAAAAAAAAAAAAAAAAAAAAAAAAAAAAAAGGTTTGTGATTGACAAAACAACAAGAAAATGGGAATAACTTCTCATGTGCTTTTCAAATAATCACTTTTTTTTTTCTTTTTGACTTATGCAGATGGAGGTCTGATTATGTTCCATATACATGTATGCATATCAAAGAGTTAGCTAGGTTTGCTCCAAAAGGACTTCTCCTTCAAGTAAGAAAGCACTTGCTAGCTAGATCTCCACTTATAAGGAAATGGAAAGGTCCTCTTCAAGATAAAAGTGTCTTTGGGAAAAAGAAATGAGGACAATGCATTGAATCTTAAATGGAACTATACCTAACAGGCTAAATTCCTCATAGATCCTTTTAATTTGGGACCCTTGAAAAGTGCAACTTCTTTTACTTGATAATTAAATTCAATTTTTTAAAAAATTTATTCATTTTAATGTAAAAAGAAATATTAACAAATTAATGAAAATATGAAAGACTAAAGTAGGATATTGATATATTATTTCTTGTAACACTTAATTTTGTTTACTTATTTACCTTAATTATTTATGCCTCTCGGGCATAATTCCTTACAGAGTTTCTTTAACATTAATATAAAAACACTTCTGGTCATATACTTAAGGTATGTTTTGATTGATCTCCAATGATTTTGAAAGGTTAAAGCCCTGGTGATTGACGATATTGAAGCCCTCTCCATTTTTCTCATACTGTTGTGTGTTCACAGGAGATGAATTTTTAGAATGCCATCTTGACCAAAAGAGATAGTTGATGAAATTGAGCATGCTGAGGACAGCTAGCAACCAGTAGAAAAGATCAAGCCTGTCTTTGTTGAGATCATTTTCACTTAACCAACCGCGATTTGCAGAGCGTGAAGTTACCTTGTTCACCAAGGAAACCAGCACTGAGCTTAAGTAGAATCCAAATGAATATGAGCAATAGGTCATTGCTGTTAAAAATGCTTGCATCCCTTTTAATGATTTTTTGTAGAAGAACTCAATAAGGCCAACTGCAGTAAACATTTCGGATAATCCAAAAATCAAGTACTGTGGAATAATCCAAAAGATTGATAAAGTTTTGCCTGAATCCAAGGCTGAGTCTCTTCTCTTTTTCTCCATTAGGGCAGCTGCAACCATTGAAAATGTCGCCAAGAAAAGGCCAAACCCTATGCGTTGCAAAGGGGAAATCCCAGATTCATGACCCGTGTATTTTCTCGCGAAAGGGACGAAGAATTTGTCATATAATGGAACTAAAATGATGATTATAATGTAAGGGATAGATTGAAGTGAAGCTGGAGGGACATGGAAGTCTTTGGTGAGCTTAGTGTTCATGGCACTTCCTTGCTGTACTGAAAATGTTTGAAGTTGAGCCAAAATGGTGTTGAAAATAATGGTGCAGGCGAAAATCGGAACAACTGAAAACAGTACTTTAACTTGCTCAACTTGTGTGACAGTGCATAATCTCCATGGACTTTCTTTTTTATTAGTCCCATCTTCAACTTTGATGCATGCCTTATCCAAGAACCTGAAATTTTTTTAAAGCTATTTGGGTCCAAATGCATTACATAAACAAATTTTTGAATAGACAATAAATATGGTTATGTCAAAGGGCTTAATTGTAATTTTACAGTACCTGAATCTTTGTGTAAGAAGTAACTTTCCAGGGTCATTTGGCTCATTGTTTTGACTTAATCCATGAAGCATTTGTGGGTTAGATGGACAAATTTGCTTTCTCTTCAATATGGCTGCCACAAAAACCTGAAAAAAAAAATTGTATAAAAATCAATAAAATTGTAATTATTGAGCAGAATGATCCATTAAGGATAATCAATAAACTTTTTTTTTTTTTTTTTTTTGGAAACGTTGGAAACCCCACCACCAAACCACCCATTCTGGGCCGCGGCGCAGGTAAAACCACCGGCTGTCCCAGGCTCTTACAAGAAGTGCACCCCCTGGATTCGAACCCAGAACCTCAAGGTGAGATCCTGGACCCTACACCACCAAGCCACACCCCTTGGGGACAGGATAATCAATAAACATTAAAGAAAAATGCTAACATTGGATTGAGTTAGGCACATAAATTTTAATATAATATTAAAATCAATCTCATGCATGAATAAACTCATACTACCTATCCACATGTCACGGACCAGAAAAAACATCAGGTTAAATCTGAAAGGGAGTGTTGAGGAAAATATCTCATATTGGCATTTAGGGGTGTGCGTGGGTAGAGTTGGGACTCAACCTGTCCAACCCGCAAACAGTGAGGGTTGAAATTTTTCCAATCTAACCTGACCCGCACAACCTATATAACCCGACCCGCATGGGTTGCGGATTGACCTAGCGGATTGTGTTTTATGGATTAAATATATTATTATTCTTTAAAAAAATTAATTAAAAATTTAATAATATATATTTAAAATAATAAATATATCTATAAGAAATAGAAAAAAAAAAGACTAAAATATAAAATTGAATTAAAAATATTAAAATTATCATATGAATTAAAATTAAAAAACTAAATAATAGTAAATATATGAGATTGTGGGTTGAAAATTTTCCAACCCAAACCGCATTGGTTGGATTTGCATACCCCCATTGACATCGGCTAAGCAGTGATATTGATATAAGAATATAAGAATAAAACAACCTTTCAAGCCTAAAACTAGCTTTTAGATTTATGTAAGCCTATAAATTTAAAAGGTTATTATATTTATACAGAAAATATGAAAGTGCTTTTAGTACTTGAGCTATGGGGGTGAAAATGCTTCCTTGAGGGAGTTTGTTTCTGTAATAAAGAGTGCCAGAAACCATGGTGATCAAGCCCAATGCCATGGCGGCAGCCGAGACAGCGAAGCCGACGTCCATGCCGGAGTGAGTTTGTACCCAAACAAGAACTGTTAGGGCAACCAATTCACCTGCAGAGAAGGCAAAATATGCTGCATTGAAGTAAGATGAGAGCTTCTTGGACTGCTTAGGGTTGCTTTGATCAAATTGGTCAGCCCCATGAGTTATCATGTTTGGTTTAACACACCCACTGCCTAGAGCCACCAAATATAATGCTAGAAAAAATATTAAGGCCTTGAATCCCTTTGCTTCTTCGCAGTTTTCTGAACCAATTTTCATGTTGCATTTGGGTGGCTTTAGTTGGGGAAGGTGAGCTTGGACTGATAGCAATATGAAACCCTTAAAAAAAAATTACATTATAAATATTAATTAAAATCATCAATTAATTTGACAGACGTTATATTCTAATATGGTGTATGTATAACCATACATGCAAAAACACGCACGTGTTTTTATTCTACTGGCTGGTTGTACATACATCCCATTCATATTATATTAAATGGAAAGGTGGGTGAAATAGAAAAAGGAAAAAATTAAACTTACAGAAAGTTCAACAAAGGCAAAGATGAGCAAAGTCCAGAAGCTACCAAGAAAAGAGTCAGCGAGGTAGCCACCAAGGAGGGCCAAGAGAAAGAGAGTTCCAATAAAGTTGGTCACAATGTTTGCTGATTTTGACAATGAGAAGTGCATTTCATTTATCACATATGTTATAAGGTTGTTCCCAATTGCTGCTATTGCCATTATCTCAAATGCTTGTAAACCTGATCACAATATATTTTAATTAAAAAACACACAAATAATATAATAATTAAGAAAGAGGGAAGGAGAGATAAACACTCAAGTATATACACCAAAAGTCCATAAAATAAGGGGAAAAACAAAAACCAAAATTCCAAAAAAAAAAAACATAGAGAGGAAAAAGAATAGGGAAAAAATCTTAGAAAATCTCTCAAGAAATATAGTTTCAAATTCTCGAACAACAATAAGAAACTATATATATAAATATGCTTGTTTTATATGAGGGCGAGTAGTTAGATAGATAAATAGATGGATAGATTGATTTGAACATACATATTCAGAATATGTATGTATGTATGTATGTATAAAGTGATACCAAGAACAAAGACAGCAGCTTTCATTCCTCCATGCTTGTTAGAGTTTGAGGGTCTGCCTCTCCAATCAACAGTGCTCTCTTCAACCTCCATGCTTTTGTTATTTTGCCTTCTTGCCTCCATTTCCTTTTTTTCTTTTTTTTTTTGCACTCTCTCTTTCAAGCTAGAATGATAGAAAGTAAATTAAACTTTGTAAGAGATTTAGAAATTGTTGTCTTATCTCACTCTTTGCTGAAATTGAGGCAAGTGGGTTGCTCCAAATTTATAATCTCCAATGGTTGCCACAAAACCTTTGTGAGATATTCTTTGCAAAATCAAACTCATTGAGCATAATTTTAAGCCCCACATGCACTAACACCACGTGGATACACTTGTTCCGGATAAAGGGTGTACGATTTTTCAAAAATTTTAATTTTTTTAAAATATTTTTCAAAGGGTATTTGAATCCTATTTTCAACTCTTTGAATGTCATGTCCATGATTTATATTTGTGAAAAGTGGAAAGTTTTAAAATATGGATAAATTTTTATTTTCATAAAATATGATAGATATTTTTTTATTTTAATGAGATAAATCAAATTTATCTTATTAAAAAACCTAATTTTTCATTAATTTATAAAACAACTCTAAAAAAAATTTCAAGTAGAATGAGTGGGATTATCCCACTCATATTTGCGTGGCTCGCTATTATCAATGATAAATAGAGTTGTCATACAAAATAAATATGAAGTTGCCTTTTGGACTTTTTTTTATTGGTGGTCCATTCGTATGAGTTGTTTCTTGCTACAATCTCTTTATTTATTCCATAATATAGAATATTATTTTAAGGCAAAAATGCAATACTGACCCTCTAATTTTTCACGTTTTTTTCATTTTAATCCTCTAACTTTCAGTTTTATCAATTCAGTCTTCTAACTTTCAATTTTTGTCAATTCAGTCCTCTAATTATTGCTGTCATTACTGCTGCCAAAACGACGCCGTTTAACGGAGGACTGAATTGATAAAAATTGAAAGTTAGAGGATTGAATTGACAAAACTGAAAGTTATAGGACTGAAATGAAAAAACGTGAAAGTTAGAGGACTGAAATGAAAAAACGTGAAAATTAGAGGGTCAGTTTTACATTTTTGCCTAATTTATTTAGGGCATATTAAATTAGTTTTCTTTTTCTTATTTTTTTAAATAGTAAAAGAAAAAGAAAATATGCTACAACAGTACAACTATTAAGAAAATTAATAAATATAATTTTAATGATAACAAGAAAAAATTATATTCCAACAATTACATTTTAAAATGTAATTTTAGAGATTACATTTCAAAGATAAGTGATGTATTTTTTAATTTTTAATATTTGATTTGACAATGTAATTTATAAATATAATTTTGACAATGTAATTTATAAATATAATTTTAATGTAATTGAACAGTAATCTCTAATGCCTCACAGAAATGTTGAAGATAATGTTTGTCCATGATCGACCTTCATCAGATCATTATTTCTTGAATGAATACGATTTATTTATTTATTTTTTAAAATGAATGGGTTGTTACTTAGCTCACTAATTACTTGTCTAAATTATTGGAATCTGTTTTCAATTTATATTATTATTAGTAGTAATATAATATTAAATTAGTTTTGTCAATTCAGTCCTCTAACTTTCACGTTTTTTTTCATTTCAGTCCTCTAACTTTCAGTTTTGTCAATTCAGTTCTCTAACTTTCAATTTTTGTCAATTCAGTTCTCCGTTAAACGGCGTCGTTTTGGCAGCAGTAACGGATTTGTAACGGAGGACTGAATTGATAAAAATTGAAAGTTAGAGGACTGAATTGACAAAACTGAAAGTTAGAGGACTGAAATGAAAAAACGTGAAAGTTAGAGGGTCAGTTTTGTATTTTTGCCTTATTTTAATTATACCATCATATCATATCAAATATTTTTCGTTTAATTTTAAATATGATAAAAAAATTGAAATTCCAAAATGCCAAAAGAAAAAAGAGTAATAATGTAAGGTATTGTTAACTGTGTGTGATTTACCGACGTGGGTGAAAACAAAGACAAGGAAACAAAGTCAAAAAGGCTGTCGGCCTTTTAACTACAAAAAAACTTTTGAAATTTCATAATATCTTTTTTTCCTGTTTGGTTTATTTTTATTAGGTCACAAACAAAAAATAATTATGAAGAGTTTTAAGTAGGGGGGCAAAACGAATCAACGAATCGAATTTGTATCGAATCCTAAACGAATCGAATCAAAATGTGATGGATTCGTATTCGATTCGTTTATTAAACGAATCCTAATATCAGGATTCGTATTCGATTCGTTTATTAAACGAATCGAATACGAATATTCGTTTATTCGCTTAGTCAATGATATTATTTAATAAAATAATTTACCGCACTTGATTTACATTAATTCTTCATAAATATATACATATGAAATATGTAATTAATATATTTACTAAAAATATATCACCAAATATCGAAAATATTACTTTTTCTATGATAATTAGTTATAATTTCTTTAATCTTAATTGAAAATTAACAAGAACTAGTAAATAAAAATAATAAAACGAATCCTAAACGAATAAACGAATCCATGAGCTTAAATTCGTATTCGATTCGTTTAATAAACGAATCGAATCGAATTGACCCATTTATTAAACGAATCCATTTTTTCAAACCCGTATTCGCTTTAAAGCGAATCGAATCGAACGAATAAACGAATCCTCACCCAAATTACCACCCCTAGTTTTAAGTTGTAAATATTGATACTCGAGTCTCTTTTGCAAGGCCGATAAATATAATGAATTTCCTCTTAAAAGTGAAGCATCATCAGGGCCGGTAGTAATGCCGGCGAGACATCCGTGTGTCACTTTTGAATTTTTTTATTATTATAATTCATGAATAGTTAATGGATAAAAATCTTGAAATTCTTATATTATGATTAAGGATCCCAAAATATAAAAATAATCTTGGATTTAAGAGCCAACTTTGAGTATAATATAGATAGGTTTAGTAGATTTGGGGTTTTAAGCGAAATTTTTTATGAGATCTCATAACATTTACATGCATATTTTCTAATTGATATTTTTTTTTCAATTCTAAATAAAGTTGAAGTCTTCCTTGTAGTGATTCTCTGACTTTTATGAGAAAAAATTTACTCTATTACTACTTGGATAGAATTTACAAAGATTACAAACTTTGTTATAAAAAAAACCTCACATTTCTCTCTCTAAGTTTTCTTACTTGGAACTTAAACTATAAGCTCTCTTACTTGTACCTTCTTGTTGGGGATGTTTGAACTCTCAAATGAGAGCTCAATTTATAGGCAATGACTTGCCTTTTAACTCAATACAATTAGTGGAGTGATTGCCATAATTGTCCACTAATTGAGTGGTTATGGGTGGTTACATCAAAACCATTAATTGATTAATGGTGGTTGTAACAAATCAATCATTCAATTTTCATGTTGGATTCATATCAATTCTCCCCCTTCAACTATATCTGAAACGATTGTCATCCGATAGCTATTGTTGACGGATGATTTTCGTCTCAAAGACAATAACGGAAATGTATTGTTCCCGGGATTCAACCTTCCTTCAGCAGTGAATTTTTTTGGTTATGAGGACAACCAAAAGCAAACTTTGGTAGAGGGAGAAAAGCACGCGAAATGACACAAGAAGTTAACGTGGTTTGGCGGATAAAATCCAGCCTACATCAACGGGCACAAAACAGGTGGTGTTTTACTAATGAAATGGGCTCAGGCCGACCTGTTTGTGGTCGAGCAATGTGGGAGCCGAGCTGTTTTACAAAGGGAATTGCAAAGCTTTCTAAATCTCTTTTTCCTTTTTTTCTGTCTATATCCCTCCCTCCTCTTTTTTACAAAAAGACTTTTCTTTATATATATACTAAGTCTGAAGCGGCAAAACTGAGGCGGCTACTGTTCCCTATACTGCGGAGCCTTCCACGTGAATCTGCTTCATTTACTAAGCTCTCTGCCTTAGGCATGCTCTTGCCGAAAGTGAACCTGCTCTCTGACATCCCATCGCATTTGTTTGACTTTCTGCTGCCACATGCATTTAGCGATAATGACCGCCTGGTGGGTATTCCCGGGGGATGACACGTGTAAAGGGGAATTACCTTCTCGAGGCTTCTGTCGGTGACTAAGTGGTCGGTCGAATCGTTTGCCGAACCTACCGAAGCTCTTCTGTCCTGTCTTGTGCTGTCCGAGCCCTTTCGAAGTACTAACAAGGGAACCGAATAGGCCCGAACCGAGCCACAGAATTGATGCGGTCGGTTTATGGAAGCCATGTTTGAAGCACATGACACAGTTGGTCTAATACTGAGGACTGCGTCTTGATGAGTGGTAAAACTATCACTATTTCTCACTCATTTAAACTTAATATTTGGTATAGTTTCTTGAGTTTTGTGAATGTTTTGATTTATTTTGTGTTATTTTGCAGATAAATAAAGTTTGGAAAGCATTGTAGACAAATTGGGGCTAAAACAGACAAAAAAACAAACAAATGACAAAATTGTAATTTTCGGCGTCGCGACCCCGAGGACTTGCGCGTCGCGACGCCCAGCTCAATCCGTCGTGCCACGTGTCGCCAATTCAACGAGCCGAAATTTTCAGCCGCCTTTGCCACGTGTCGCCAATTCACGAGCCGAAATTTTTCAGCCGCCATGCCACGTGTCCGGTGAGATGCGAGCAGCCAATGAGAGTCGGCCACGTCATCGAGTAGCTACGCCAAAGCCCTTGGCGTCGCGACGCCCAAGGTCTACCGGGGCCTATAAATTCAGTTTCAAATTTCAGTTTCAAATGTACCACTTCCTCTTAAAACTTATATATAAATTGGGAGTTCTCTTCTTAGTTTCTTTAAATATTTAGTTTCAATTACGTTTTGTAGTAGTAATTCTCTTCTATAAATAGTACTTTTACTTTCTCAAATTTTTTTACTTTTATTATTCATCCATGATGGGGTAACTTCTCTATGCTGAGGTAATAAGGTAATACTTTTACTTTTGCTATTTAGATTAATCTCCCTTAAAATATAATATATAAACTATTTAAAATCTGAATTAATAAAGGATACCACCATTCTGGACGGTGGATATTCAATTTAAATGGTTAATCTTGACTTAATGAGGATACCGCCATACTGGACGGTTGGTTTAAGTTTATATTTCTGTTCCGCCTATGGCTGGTATATGAATTTGACTTAATCTGGATACCGCCATTCTGGACGGTTGGTTTAAAAATATCACAAGATTATATATTATTTTTTTGGGAGATATCTAAATAGTAAATAGTAGAAGTTAATTCCTTTTACCTTAGCATTTCATTTCATTTCTTTGCAAATTATTATTCCACAATTACTTTTCAGTAATTTCACTTTATGTCTTTTAAGTTTTTATCAACTTTAGCTATGTGTTGTAACTAAGTTAAATATCTAAGGTTGTGATAAAATCTAATATCACCAGTTTATAAAGGTTAGATTATAGTTTGGGTAATTTAAAGAGTTATTTGTTGAGTCATAATCTTAATACCTTTTTATTAACTGGCCATTAATAAAATTGACTAGATAAAACTTAAAATGAACTAGACATAGGGATTTTAAGTTTAAAGACCTTAGACTCATCAAACCCACGATCTTCTTTAAGGATAGATAAACCTTTATAGATTTCCTTACAGGATAGGAATATACCTGTTGGGCGGGGGTAATAATAATTGGAACTAAATCTTAATGAATCTAGGTAATTTTTGTTGACATAGACATATGATTCAATTGAATTAAACTAGGTATTTGTAAATGACCATCGGAAGAGGCTTTACCTAATTTAGTGTTCCAGATTAATAAATCAATATTTTACCCAACTATGATTTAATTACTTCATCTTTTAATTAATATTGGAAGAATTCACAACCCTAGATAGTTTTAATTCTCATTAATCTACTCTCAATTTTCTTTTACTTGTTTAAATTTAGAATCATCATTATCTTTTCAAACAACTTGTTAGATATTAATAATCACTTGACCTCATAAAATTAATAGAATAGATATTAAGTCCTCGTGGGATCGATACTTTTTTACTATTTGAACGATACGTACGCTTGCGTTATACGTGTGTGATTACGCCGGTCAAGTTTTTGGCGCCGTTGCCGGGGGACTTCTTTATCTTTTACTATTAGTTTAGGGGTTAGATACGTTATTGTATCTAATTTTCTTTTTACTTATTGTTTTTGTTTTATTGTGTTTCAGGTTATCAGAATCTTAATGAGACGAACCAGAAGCTTTGAACTAGGACCGCTTGAACCAGAAATTGAAAGAACCATCAGACAGTTAAGAAGGGAAAGACGACAAGGCCAAGAAGCAATTGTTAACATGGAACCTGAACATTTGGAGGTTGCACCACCAATTCCCATTCGAGACAGAACCATTCCAGTGGTTGACAGACTCATTTCATGTATTGTACTTCCTCTCTTACCAGCAAATGCAGGTGACATCAAAACTTGCATTCAGATGATTCAGCAATCAGTACAGTTTGGGGGGAATGCAACTGAAGATCCTAATGCCCACATCAGTAACTTCCTGGAAGTTTGCGGTACTTTCAATTATAATCGAGAAGTTGATGAAGCAATGCGACTGCGTGTTTTTCCATACTCCTTGAAGGACAGAGCTAAAGCTTGGCTACATTCACTTCCAGCTGGTTCCATCACCACTTGGAACCCTTTAGCCACCAAATTTCTTGCAAAGTACTTTCCACCAGCCAGAACTGGAAAATTGAGGAATGACATCACATCCTTTGTACAACAAGAATCAGAAACTCTCTACGAAGCTTGGGAAAGGTACAAAGATTTGCTCAGGAAATGTCCTCACCATGAGATTTCAAAATGGCTTCAAGTCCAAACAGTCTATAATGGACTTTCTGGAATAATGAGAACCACAATTGATGCTGCTGCTGGAGGAGCATTGATGGCAAAATGAGAAGAACAAGCTTGGGACCTAATCGAAGAAATGACCAACAATAATTCATTGTGGCCAACAGAAAGGAGCATGATTCAACGAATTGCTGGAATTTATGAAGTTGGAGCCAATTCAGCAGTCAGTACCAAACTGGATCAGATATGCAAATTCATGGAGACTCTCGGTATGCAAAGCAACATTGGAACCACAATTCACCATATGGAGAAGCACCAGAACAAAATCAACTTGAAGAAACGGTGACTATGTCAACAATTTCAACAGACAGGGGAACAATCCATTTTCCAACACCTACAATCCAGGGTGGAGGAATCATCCCAATTTCTCGTGGAGCAACAATTCAGGGCAAAGAACTATCCACCACCTGGATTCCAGCAACAGAACAAAAGCCAGGAAGTTGAAAAAGACCCAGAAATGAAATTGGCTTGCAGAGATGTTTAAAAAGCAACAAGCAGCATATGATGCTATGTTTTCAAAGCCGATCTGCTTCCATCAAAGCACTGGAGAATCAAATTGGACAACTGGCCAATGCTCAGAGTTACAGACCACCAGGAAATCTTCCCAGCAATACAGAACCAAATCCAAGGAACCGATGGAAGGAGCAATGTCAAGCCATCACCTTAAAAAGTGGTACTGAAATCAACAAAGATGTTGGAATCAAGGCAACCATTGAAGATGTTCCAAAAGAAACAGAGAAACAGATGGAGAAAAAGAAGAAAAGGAAAAGAAGCAAGGAAAAAGAACAAATCACTATACCTCCACTTTTCCTCAGCGTCTTCAGAAAAGCAAACTGGACAAGCAGTTCGCTCGATTCTTGGAGGTTTTCAAAAAGCTGCACATCAACATCCCATTTGCAGAAGCTTTGGAACAAATGCCCAGTTATAATAAATTCATGAAAGACATTCTTTCACGAAAACGGAGATTGGGAGATTATGAGATAGTAGCATTATCAGAAGAATGCAGCGCCATCATTCAGAGAAAACTTCCCCCAAAGTTGAAGGATCCTGGAAGTTTCACCATTCCTTGCATCATAGGAGAACATAACTTCGGTAAGGCTTTATGTGATTTAGGTGCAAGTGTTAATTTAATGCATTTTTCTATTTACAGGAAACTGCAAATTGGAGAAGCAATGCCTACTTCAGTTTCACTGCAACTTGCTGATCGAACGCTCGCATTTCCAAGAGGAGTTGTTGAAGACGTGCTGGTCAAAGTTGATAAACTCATTCTCCCAGCAGACTCATTATCCTTGACATGGATGAAGACAAAGATGTTCCAATCATCCTTGGGAGACCATTCTTAGCAACAGGTCAAACTGTGATTGATGTACAAAAAGGAGAACTGACCATGAAAGTTCAGGACCAAGAAGTTACCTTCAATGTTTTCAAAGCTATGAAATTCCCGAGTGAAGAAAAAAGAGGAAGAATGTTTCAGAATTGATGTTATTGATAGTATCATCCATGATACTGATACAGTTCCTACGGACAAACTTGAAGCTTGCATCACCAACATGACTGAAACTGAGTTAGATGCTGAAATTCGGGAATGTATCAACTATCTTGACAAGCCTTTTCATTTCAAAGTAACACAACCAATTGAAAGTTTGGAACTACCGAAGAAAGATCGAATCAAGCCTTCGATTGAAGAACCACCACAGTTGGAGCTGAAGTTACTTCCGAGTCATCTCAGGTATGCATTTCTTGGAAAATCTTCTGAATTACCTGTTATTATTTCATCTTCTCTAACAATGGAGGAAGGAAGAAAAGTTGTTGAGAGTAATACGAGAGCACAAGAAAGCCATAGGCTGGACTATAGCAGACATTCGAGGCATTAGTCCATTCTCTGCATGCACAAGATCCTGATGAACGATGAGTATAAACCCACAGTAGAACATCAACGGAGAATCAATCCATCATGAAGGAAGTTGTGAAGAAAGAAATCATCAATGGTTGGATGCTGGCATCATTTACCCCATCTCAGACAGCAGTTGGGGTAAGTCATATGCAGTGTGTGCCGAAGAAAGGAGGAATTACTGTGGTTACCAATGAAAAGAATGAGCTAATACCAAAAAGAACGGTGACTGGATGGAGAGTATGTATGGACTACAGGAAGTTAAACAAAGCCACGAGGAATGATCATTTTCCACTGCCATTCATTGATCAAATGCTGGACAAATTGGCAGGTCATGAGTTTTACATTTTTCTGGATGGATATTCAGGATACAATCAGATTGCCATCGCCCCCGAAGATCAGGAGAAAACCATTTTTACATGTCCCTATGGTACTTTTGCTTTCCGTAGGATGCCATTTGGATTATGTAATGCCTCTGCCACATTTCAGCGTTGCATGATGGCCATCTTCTCAGACGGATGACTTTTCTGTATTTGGAGATTCTTTTGATCATTGTTTGCTAAATCTGGAACAGGTATTACAAAGATGTGAAGATATAAATCTGATACTCAACTGGGAGAAATGCCATTTTTTGGTGCAGGAAGGCATAGTTCTTGGACACCGGATCTCACAAAAGGGAATCGAGGTAGACAAAGCAAAGATAGAGACAATTGAAAAACTACTACCTCCACCAACATCATCAAAGGAATTCGGAGTTTTCTTGGACATGCAGGTTTTTACAAGAGATTATCAAAGACTTTTCCAAATTGCAAAACCTCTTTTGTAATCTTCTGTAAAAAGATGTGTTATTCAACTTCACCAAAGAATGCCAGGAAGCTTTTGAGGTCTTAAAACAGAAGCTGGTCTCTGCCCCCATCATGTAAACACACAGATTGGACACTTCCATTTGAGGTAATGTGTGATGCTAGTGATTTTGCTGTAGGTGCAGTTTTGGGACAACGCAAAGCAAAGATATTCCACACCATTTACTACTCCAGCAGAACTTTGAATGAAGCTCAACTCAACTACACAACCACTGAAAAGGAGTTGCTTGCAGATGTGTTCGCTTTTGACAAATTCCGCTCTTATCTATTGGGTCCCAAAGTGGTGGTCTACACAGATCATTCAGCAATCAAATACCTGATCGCGAAGAACGATGCCAAACCCAGATTGATCTTTTGGATACTTATTCTACAAGAATTCGATGTGGAGATCAGAGACAGGAAAGTAACAGAAAACCAAGTGGCAGATCATCTATCAAGGCTCGAGAATGGAGAAACAGCTGGCAAAGAACTATCAATCAAAGAAACTTTTCCAGATGAACAGCTGTTTTTCATAAAACAGCAGGAAATCCTTTGGTATGCTGACTATGTCAACTACATAGTGTCAGGAAAATGGCCGTTGGAATGGACAACTCAACAACGGAAGAAATTCTTCAAAGAAGTCAAATATTATGTTGGGATGAGCCGTACCTGTTCAAACGATGTGCTGATCAATTACTAAGACGATGTGTTCCACAGGAAGAGGTTAAAAGTGTTTTGCAGCGCTGTCATTCATCACCATACGGCGGACACTTCAGTGGAAATAAAACTGCAACTAAAGTCCTTCATCATCAGGTTTGTTCTGGCCTACTCTTTTTAAAGATGCTCACTTGTTTGTTCTTCAATGTGACAGATGTCAGAGAATGGGAAATATTTCGAGGAGAAATGAAGGACCATTGCAAAATATTCTGGAAGTGGAGATATTCGATGTCTGGGGAATTGATTTCATGGGACCATTTGTTCCATCATTCGGAAACCTGTACATCTTGATTGCTGCGACTACGTCTCAAAATGGGTTGAAGCAATTGCACTACCATCTAATGATTCAAAAGTGGTGATCAAATTCTTGAAAAAGAATTTTTCACTCGGTTCGAAACACCTCGTGCAATCATCAGTGACGGTGGCTCTCATTTCTGCAACAGATATTTTGATGTACTCTTATCCAAATACTGAGTTACTCATAAAGTTACCACAGCCTACCATCCACAGTCAAATGGCAAGTTGAAGTTTCAAACAGAAAAATCAAAAGAATCTTGGAGAGAACCGTTGGATCAACAAGGAGGGACTGGTCAACAAAACTAGATGATGCATTATGGGCCTAAGGACAGCTTACAAGACACCCATTGGTATGTCCCCATATCAATTGGTGTTTGGGAAAGCATGCCATCTGCCAGTTGAGCTTGAACACAAGGCGTACTGGGCACTGAAGAAGTTGAATTTTGATCCACAAGCTGCAGGAAAGAAAAGACTTCACCAACTCAATGAATTGGAGGAATTTCGCCTACAAGCTTATGAAAATGCCAAATTGTACAAGGAAAAGACCAAGAAATGGCATGACCTAAAAATAGTGCACAGACAGTTAACACCAATGCAACAAGTGTTGTTGTATAACTCGAGGTTAAAACTTTTCCCTGGAAAGTTGAAATCAAGGTGGTCAGGTCCATTTGTGATCACTCAGGTTTTACCATACGGAGCTGTTGAGTTACTGGATCCCAACACCAATAACACATTCAAAGTTAATAGTCAGCGTGTCAAGCACTACTGGGGAGAACCGTTGGAGCGACAAAAAGAAAGTGTCACACTTTCAGATCCAGCATAAATTCAGCACTCACGTCTAGCTGACGACTTAAAACTTAGCGCTCACAGGGAGGCAACCCATGCAATTGTGTATAATTATGATTTGGTATGATTTAATTTTGTGTGTTTAGTTTTTGCAGATTAAGACATTTCAAGATAGAAGAAGCTCTCGCAAGTCTTCACAAGCAATTTCCTTCTCTCCCTCAAAAATCTCTGATGAAAGTTTACAAAGCTCGCTTGGAACGATGAGACTACTAATGATCAAAGGTATTCCTACTGATATTTGTTGGGTAATCGAAGCACGTGTCCGTCTAGCAGGTGAGTATTCTGAGACTTGTAGTTCTTATTTACCACAAGAAGCACTTATGCAAAGAAACGTAGAGATAAGCAAATGGGTGTTTGTTACAAATGTGCGCGTTGGAATTGCAATACTCGTTGTCGTTCTTTAGGAATGGTGTCTGATAATCGTGAAGATAAAATTAAATTCATTAGGGATGGCTTGAGTAAGGAGTCTGTAGATGATATATCTTCGACTCTTGAGACGCATCCCAGTGGATATGTTCATATAGCCATTCACAAATTACACACACAATTCCAAAAAGAAAGACAACAATTAAGTCTTGGGAATCTGACTCAAAAAGACCCTGTTTGCCAATTTATAAGAAAATTGGATGGGAAGCTTGTTCCTGACGCATAGATGTCAATCAAGCCGCTACTTTTCTTGTACATATTATATCTTTTTGTCTTTGTCTAGTAATTGATTTGTTTTTGTTGTTTTCCCGACAGGATCCAGACCGTTTTGACTATCACGATTTATTTTACTATTTTGCTACTAATCATCATTTGGAAGATACTTGTGCTATTTTTACTCACCCTTTTCAGGTACTATAAATTCAACTCATCATTGCACTTTTGAAGACATCCATAGTAAAACATGGAAGCCACTTCAAGAAGACGAGTTGAAAACATCTGTGTGTTTTTGCGGTAGTAGTGTTGGTACTAAACCACAATACGTAGAAGCAGCAAAAGAATTGGGTCGGGTCTTAGCTGCAAGGAATATGCACTTAATATATGGCGGAGGCAATCTTGGACTAATGGGGATCGTTTCAAAGGCCGTACAAGAAGGAGGCAGTCATGTTTTGGGAATCATCCCAAAACCCTGGGAGAGGCAAATCTTATTGGATCATCAAACGGAGAGGAACTGATCGTGCCAGGTATGTCTGAACGACTAGTGGAAATGATTAACCGTTCTGATGCTTTTATTGCTTTGCCAGGTGGCTTGGGTACATTAGGGAAATTTTTATAGTTCTATCTTGGGCGAACCTGAACATACATCAGAAACCGCTTGGACTGCTCAACGTTGATGGATTTTATGATTTTCTTTGTGTGTTTCTTGATGATGCCCGGAGAAATGGGTTCGTGTCAAAACCTATGAAAGAACTCCTTTTAACTGCCAGGTCTGCTCCAGATCTAATAGACCAACTCATAGCCTATGAACCACAAGTTGACCCTATCATTTCAAAGATAAATTGGTCCGAGGACGATCGTGGTAAGAGGCATCGTGTTAATCTGGATCTTAACCTTAATTTGCTTGTAGAATTCAACCAACCAGGTACTATCTTCTAAACTCTTCTTCTACTGATTAAGACATTGGGGACAATGTCTCATTTAGGTTTGGGGGTGAGGAATAGTTAATAGTACTTTATTGTATTATGTTTTTATTTTTAGTCCAAAATTTTTTCGAAAATACAAAAAAAATTAAAAAAATTTCAAAATTACAAAAATATTTTGCATTTTTATCAAAGGCATATTTAAAGCTAGGTGATGGTTTAGTGTCTTCCTTCACTCACTACCTGTCTATAAGGAAGAGCTGTGAAGGCACCTAGATAATCATTCACTTGTAGCGTGTTGTGCTAGACTAGTTTGGAGGACTCGTGTTTTATTCCTGACACCAAGCGATAAGAGCCTAAGGGGCTTGGGTATTTAAGTGAGCATCGCTCCACCCTACCTCTGGGGAATCTACAACGGGAAGTCCATTCGACAGTTAGTCACACACCCTAAACTCGTTGGCACGTACCATAAGGTATAAAAAATGTGCGTTTACTTGGTCGCTTGAACCCTTGAGTGGGGAGTCCTAGTTGTGAACAATCTTTCGTCAGCGAGAGCCTTTGATTAAACTTCTAAAAACCACATGTAAATTATAGTTATATGACCAGTAAAAATGTTTTGTTGTTATGTTGACTAAAAAGATGAAATTGGTAAGAAAATAGTTGTGTAAGGAATTTCCACTCCTGAGAACGTATTTCAAACCTAATTCAAAACAAGTTAATTTTTGTTTATTCACTTTTGAATTATTTAATTTGTAAATTCTCCATAAAACTGACTAAA
Organism: Zanthoxylum bungeanum; assembly: GCA_019454045.1. Classification (NCBI taxonomy): domain Eukaryota; kingdom Viridiplantae; phylum Streptophyta; class Magnoliopsida; order Sapindales; family Rutaceae; genus Zanthoxylum; species Zanthoxylum bungeanum. The sequence goes on from SKCR01003521.1 coordinate 195,356, forward strand.
ATAAATCTTCATATACTTAGTTGGCAGATATTATCAACATACTACATGATAACATACGGACATAGGATAAAATTGAAAAGATTGTAATATTCAGTGCTATTGTTTAATTGGAGAAGCATCTCAAAAAAGTGATGGAATAAAAAAAAATACATCTGAGATCCGAGTTATTAAGTCTGTAAGGGTATTTTAATACCTAGTGCCCTAAAACCAAACTGGTTTGGGAGTCATTGGCCCAAAGCTCGTTACATGGATCAAAAATGATGAAATTTATATATGTATATATATCTGAAGTCTGAGTAATTAAGTCCGTAGGGGTGTCTTAACACCTGATGCCCTAAAGCCAACTGGTTTTGGAGTCATCGACCTAAAGCTCGCTACATAGATGGAAGATATTGTATAAAAAATAAAAAATAGAGAAAAAAATCAAAGAAAAAATCAGAATTCAAAAATTTATTCCATTACTACAAAAGATGTGAATTCTGATAAAACTTTAGGACAAAATATTACTCTCTTATCAACTGCACTTATGACTGTTGTGGGAAAAAATGAGTAAATAATACTTTGTTAGCTATATATATGAAGAAATGATAAAAATAATCGGAGAATTTACTTGTTCAGTAATTTAGAATGAAACAAAACAACTAATAACTTGGAGTAGAAGTTTCACATGATTAGTCACTAACTTATTTATTCTCTTTTCTCTTGTTTTTTTGCTTTTGTGTGCATTAGTTTCACTACCTTTTTACTTTATAAAATATTTGTGGGTATCATTGCTGTAAACCCTCACGAGACTATAACTCGTCCACTAGGGACACCTAGGGGTTTAAAGGCTTGTTGCATATGCTAAATGCAATCGTGATCCCTACGAAAGTGGCTTAATTAAAATTTTATTATGTTATTTTATTTTGCTCGAGGACTAGCAAAATGTTAGGTTTGGGGGTGTGATGAGTGGTAAAACTATCACTATTTCCCACTCATTTAAACTTAATATTTGGTATAGTTTCTTCTTGAGTTTTGTGAATGTTTTGATGTATTTTGTGTTATTTTGCAGATAAATAAAGTTTGGAAAGCATTGTAGACAAATGGGGCTAAAACAGACAAAAACAAACAAAGGGCAAAATTGTAATTTTCGGCGTCGCGACGCCCAGCTCAAGCCGCCTTGCCACGTGTCTCCAATTCAACGAGCCGAAATTTTCAGCCGCCTTGCCACGTGTCGCCAATTCAACAAGCCGAAATTTTTCAGCCGCCATGCAACGTGTCCGGTGAGACGCGAGCAGCCAATGAGAGTCGGCCACGTCATCGCGTAGCGACGCCAAAGCCCTTGGGATTTTAAGTTTAAAGACCTTAGACTCATCAACCCACGATCTTCTTTAAGGATAGATAAACCTTTAATAGATTTCCTTACAGGATAGGAATATACCTGTGGGGCGGGGGTAATCATAATTGAACTAAATCTTAATGAATCTAGGTAATTTTTGTTGACGTAGACATATGATTCAATTGAATAAACTAGGTATTTGTAAGTGACCATCGGAAGAGGCTTTAACCTATTTAGTGTTCCAGATTAATAAATCAATATTTTACCCAACTATGATTTAACTAATTCATCTTTTAATTAATATTGGAAGAATTCACAACCCTAGATAATTTTAATTCTCATTAATCTACTCTCAAATTTCTTTTACTTGTTTTAAATTTAGAATCATCATTATCTTTTTCAAACAACTTGTTAGATATTAATAATCACTTGACCTCATAAAATTAATAGAATAGATATTAAGTCCTCGTGGGATCGATACTTTTTATACTACTTGAACGATACGTGCGCTTGCGTTATACGTGTGTGATTACGCGGTCACGTCTAGACTTCCGCCGAACCGAGGAGTGGCTAACACTTCTTATTTTTCCCTTTTGGAAAAGGGAAATCCCATTTTTGTCCTTGGTCAACTGTTTGATGTATCATGCCTTGATTTCCACCATCAACATCTATCCCCTAGTTCTCGGTATCAATGATTTTGTGAGTTGATGCCGGGAACTATAAAAAGTTGTCGAACCATTCCTCCTGCTGGTGGCTGTTTTTGGAACCACGAAGAAGACACCCTTGCACATGTAATCAGGTCTTTTTCTCTGACTGTTTTTAGGTCGTTCGTCTGTCAATGACCCGGCTACTGTCTTCAGTTCTTTTTTCACTCTTTTTCCCGAGCGAAGTCGATATTCCGAGCCCACGACCACTGTACCATGTTCTTAGTTTTTTTAGGAGCGATCGTCTGAAGTTCCTATCTTTGTCCCCGAGGTATCTGCAACTAAAGTTGAAATCTGTTTTGTCGAGCCTGAGTCTGACGTCTCGATTTTGAACCCAATCTTCATCGAACCTGGTCGTAGAACGACACTTTTCTTTACGAGCTGATGATAAATCCACCTGAGTCTGAATCATACTCGGTGGGAATCACCCCAGACCCGAGCTGAGTAGAGTATTTGGACCTGGGGGAATGATACATCCCCAGTCTGAAGAATCAAACTCGGTGGGAATTCCCCCAAACCCGAGCTGAGTAGAGTACTTGGACCTAGGGGAATGATACATCCCCAGTCTGAAGAATCAGACTCGGTGGGAATCACCCCAAACCCGAGCTGAGCTTGGTAGGAATCCCCCCAAACCCGAGCTGAGTAGAGTACTTGGACCTGGGGGAATGATACATCCCCAGTCTGAAGAATCAGACTCGGTGGGAATTACCCCAAACCCGAGCTGAGTAGAGTACTTGGACCTGGGGGAATGATACATCCCCAGTCTGAAGAATCAGACTCGGTGGGAATCACCTCAAACCCGAGTTGAGTAGAGTACTTGGACCTAGGGGAATGAATCCAACCCTAACCGAATAATAGTGCAATCTCGACGGAACAAAATCTAGCCTCGAACCGAACAACAGCACGATCTCAGAGGAATAAAATCCAGCCCCGAACCAAACAACAGCACGATCTCGGCGGAACAAAATCCAACCCTGAACCAAACAATAGCACGATCTCGGCGGAACAAAATCCAGCCCCGAACCGAACAATAGCACGATCTCGACGGAACAAAATCCAGCCCCGAACCAAATAATTGTCAAGACTTATACGAAAGGAAAATAAATCAACCCTCGAGGCTCTACTGATTCTGGCGCGGGCGTCCCCTTACCAGACCAGCAAAAAATAAAAAAAAGATTTAGAACAAAATTTGATAAAGGCGGGGGTGACTTAGCACATACCCCAAACAAGAAACTCACAAGTGTAAATAACAGCACATATGCCTCAAAACAGCGTCCTGCCCGAGGTCTCCAAAACATAGTTCATAATCTCTCAGCGGCCTCGGCGGAACAAATCCAGCCCCGAGCCGACACCACGAAGCCTCGGCGGAACGAGTCCAGCCCCGAGCCGGTGGCACACAGAGGCCTCGGTGGGACAAATCCAGCCCCGAGCCTACACCACGAAGAGCCTCGGCGGAAAAAATCCAGCCCCGAGCCGGTGGTACACAGAGGCCTCGGTGGGACAAATCCAGCCCCGAGCCTTGACATGGATGCAAGTCATGGGGTAGTTACGCTCCGGCCCCGGGAGTCTGATCCTACCACGAGGGGTTCACGCGCTCATGCACTTAATCCCTTGTAGTATCTCCTACTTAAAATGAAAAGAGCCAGGTCGTGCACTTCACCCATGGGTTTGATAATGACACATGTGTTTGGCGTGCCACGGGTTTGGTGCCCTTTCTGACCTCAAATCATTACCTTCGCATCAAGCATGTCAAAATAAATAACAAAAACAACTTTCACGTTTAATTAACAAACAAGCGAGATGTGCAAGTTTCTTAAAAAAAATGAGAGTTTTATTCATATTTTAAAGGACATACTGCCCTTCTTACAACTCTTTGCGGGACATTTTAAGAGAGACTTTTACATTTGTTTTCTTCTGTCTTCTGCTTCGTGGTCCAACCGCATCTTCTGATCCGAGCTCTGAAAACTCTCGATGCGTATGCCAGAGTTGTAAACTTCACACTCAGGTTGGCTCCTGCATCAGGCGCTCCGTTGGGATCCTCCGATCTGAACTTGATCCCAAGGTTTTCGAGCTGGATCACAGGGTCTGCTGAACCATGCGCTCCGTCGGTGCTCCTTCGGTAATGCATTTTCCCGACGCTTGGCTCGCTGAGTGCATCCCTGAGTGTTTGGGCGAGGTCTTCAATCTCTGTTCTGTGCGGCTTTCCCGGAAGACTTTTACCTTCTTTATTCCTAGTTAAGGGAAAACCGCCTCACCAATTTACACCTCACCCGTCGGGCGTTCACCTTGCCCTTGGCTGACTAGCTCCCTGATCGGTCCCCCAGCACAAGTAACTTACGAAGCTGGCGATCTGGCAGTTTAGGAAGTGTAGTTCCTTCCTACTGAGGAGCCTGTCAGCTCTACCGCCAAAGGATGTAACCCATCCCCATCGTTACATTTCATTCGACAATTCACCCCGGATGGGTGTCCGTTGGCCAACATTCTTACATTTCATTCCACAATTCAACAAGAAAATATCTTCGTCCGTATGGACCCTTTCTTCCTCCCACTGATTCTGCTGTTGAACTGCTTGTGAAAATCGCAACTTTCACCTTCCACTATCGTCTCACAATGCGAGTTGTTTATTGTTCGATCCCCACAAACGGCGCCAACTGTTGACGGCTGGTTTTCGTCTCAGAGATAATAACGGAAATGTATTGTTCCCCGGATTCAACCTTCCTTCAGCAGTGAATTTGTTTGGTTATGAGGACAACCAAAAGAAAACTTTGGTAGAAGGAGAAAAGCACGCGGATTGACATAAGAAGTTAACGTGGTTCGGTGGATAAAATCTAGCCTACATCCACGGGCACAAAACAGGTGGTGTTTTACTAATGAAATGGGCTCAGGCCGACTTGTTTGTGGTCGAGAAATGTGGGAGCCGAGCTGTTTTACAAAGGGAATTGCAAAGCTTTCTAAATCTCTTTTTCCTTTTTTTTCTGTCTATCTCCATCCCTCCTCTTTTTTTACAAAAAGACTTTTCTTTATATATATACTAAATCTGAAGCGGCAAAACTGAGGCGGCTACTGTTCCCTATACTGCGAAGCCTTCCACGTGAATCTGCTTCATTTACTAAGCTCTCTGCCCTAGGTCTGCTCTTTCCAAAAGTGAACATGCTCTCTGACATCCCTTCGCATCAGTTTGACTTTCTGCTGCCACATGCATTTAACGATAATGACCGTCTGGTGGGTATTCCCGGGGGATGACACGTGTAAAGGGGAATTACCTTCTCGAGGCTTCTGTCGGTGACTAAGTGGTCGGTCGAATCGTCTGTCGAACCTACCAAAGCTCTTTTGTCCTGTCTTGTGATGTCTGAGCCCTTTCGAAGTACTAACAAGGGAACCAAATAGGCCCGAAATGAGCCACAGAATTGATGCGGTCGGTTTATGGAAGCCGTGTTTGAAGCACATGACACGGTTGGTCTAATACTGAAGACCGTGTCTAGACTTCCACCGAACCGAGGAGTGGCTAACACTTCTTATTTTTCCCTTTTGGAAAAGGGAAATCCAATTTTTGTCCTTGGTCAACTGTTTGATGTATCATGCCTTGATTTCCACCATTAACAGCTATTTCGGCTATATTTCTGCCAGCTTTAGCCTATCTCGTGTAACCACATTTGTTAACATGTAGGTGGTGTCTCTATACAACACACTTCACTGTGTCTATACACAGTACTATTTTGATGTGTCTCTGCATAACACATTTCACTATGTCTCTACACAATACTCTTCTGATGTGTCTCTGTACAGCACAGTTCTGCTGCCATGTTTCTTCACCCATTTTTTCCTCAATGCCTTCTTGTCTTGTGGGAAACTCTCTGGCTCCCTCTCATCAATAAGTAGAATGTATTCGGATCCCGGATATCTGGTTGATGGAATCCTTCATCGCTCAGATCTTCTTGTCTGATGTCCACTGGTTTCAGGAGGTCTGCCATTATTCAACTATATGGATGATCTTGTAGAATCTAGTGGAGCAGATTGCAGCTCCCCATGCTCAATACTTTCTTTCGTAGCTTCCGATGGAGCGGGCTGTGTCTCCTCATGCTCAATATCCTAATATGTCTCCTCTAGTTCTGCTTCTAGAATTTCAACGTGCACATTATCTGTGGCCAATTAAGCTGGTGTAGGGTCTGAATTTTTTTTTTGCCACTAAAATTTGAAGATATTTTGGGTTTTTCAATGTCTTCAATTGACTGGTCTTCAATAAACTCTACATCATGGCTTATGATGACCATCTTTTCCTTTGGATCTCATAGAATGTATCCAGATTCTTCATCTCCATAGCCTAAGAATATACAAGGAGTAGTCCATGCATCGAGCTTCTGTCTGAGTTTGGCTAAACAACTGAATACTCTATGGTGAGAGTATGAGAGATTCTTACCAGATCATATTTTCTCCAAAATCTCAAACTTTAACGGTACAAATGGTGATATGTTGATCATATAGTAGGCGGTACGAACAGCTTCACCCCAGAATGAATTTGGCAGCTTAGTCATACTGATCATGCTTCTGACTTTCTCAATAATGGTGCGGTTCATTCTTTCAGCTACACCACTATGTTGTAGGGTGAGTGGAACAATTCTCTCATGTAGAATGTCGTGTCTCCTGCAGTAGGCATCAAACTCCTTGGAACTGTACTCACCTCCATTGTTTTGTGCGGAGGCACTTTAGCTTCTTCCATGTTTCACGCTCTACCATGGCATGGAACAACTTGAACTGATCTATGACCTGATCATTTGTCTTCAGGAAATACACTCATACTTTTCGAGAAGCATTATCAATGAAAGTCAGAAAATACTTGTTACCGACCAGTGAATCAACCTCTAAGGGACCACAAACATCATAGTGCACCAGACTGAGCAACTGATGAGTATTAAAAAGTGTACACTTAATAAATGAGAAACTAATCATTTTACATTTATAATTTCATTAATCCTCTTAATTTAGCACATTTGTTAAATAATAATTATATTTATATTTTATTGTAATTTTTATTTCTTATATAGGTGAAATAATATTTTGGATGAATAACTAGAAAAATGAACGTTACATTTGGATTTTAGAGGCTAAAAACTTAAAAGGACATTCTAACAATGTACAATTTCGAAAATTCTAACTTTGTGTAATTTTCATATTTTGGCTATAACGTTTGACTCTGATATCAGATTAAGGAGATTCTAGTTCCACATGAAAGAAGACTCAAATATCTAAAACTTTTATGTTTACAAGATTTTCTAGTTCCGAAGTTTTCAAAGCCGAAATTGATGAAAAACCTAATGTATATCATTTGTAATAATTATTATCAAAAGAAATATATATATATATATATATATATATATATATATATATATATATATATATATATATTGGTGGAAGGTTGTCATCTGCCTTTTGGTGGATGCCCCCTTCCACATGAAATTGTCTTCAACAATTACATTTGTAATTGTTGAAGACGCTGAGCATCCTCTATAAATAAGAAGATGCTCATCACATATTTTTCCATGCTTTCTCTCAATTCTCTGATAAGATTTTGGGAGAGAGTGTCTTGTATGTTTTATTTTTAAAAAAAAAAAAGAATTCTTGTAATTCTTTTTCTTTTAATAATAAAATTATGAGTGTTTTTATTGCAAATCATGAATAGCTAATTTCATACTGCTAGGGTAAAAGGGTGAAGCTTTTAATATGAAAGTTTAGATTAATCTTACTTATATTATAATATATAAATTATAATCTAATGATTAATATTTAATTTAAATCTGGATTAATTATTGACAAACTTTGTTACCGCCTATATGGCTGGCTGGTTTTATTTATTTGGCATAATTGAGTATCTAACTGGACTTATTATAGACAAATGTTATCACCGCCTTTATGGCTGGTTTTATTTGTTTTGGCATAATTAATTCCTGAAATAAATTAATTGGGCAATAATGACAATTTATATATTATAAAAAGTGAGATTTCTAAATTTGAAATATTAAAAGTGGATCCTCTAGCCCCAGTATTTCATTTTATTGTTGTAGTCCAATTAAAAAATTTCCATTCATTCCAAAAAAAGCCAATCTTTTTATTTTCACTCAAATTAGTATTTTATCCTATTAAATCTATTCCCTAAGGATCGACCCATACTTACTGGGTTATTTTATTACTTCGACACTCTTATACTTAGGAGTAAAGAACCACTTTGTGAGTGTGTCAAGTTTTTGGCGTCATTGCCGGGGAATATAATTTAGTAGATAGAATAATAAATTTTCTTTCTTTTTATTTTTATTTATTTATTTTCTTTTCTTTTCTTTTGTATTTCCTTTCTTTTTTGTTGTATTTTCTGCATCTCATTTTCTTTCTTCTTTACATTTGTGTAGATCTAAAATGTCCTGATTGATCATAAATCAATCTTGAACCCAGACATCCTACATATAGATAAACTTGCACTTAATTCTTCAAGATTACAAGAGACATAAAAATCAATTAAAATGGAGCGTGCATTTTGCTAAAAAAAAATTTGAACCATCCACATTTAGAGATTCTTCCATAATTTTTTATGAGAACATAATTCGAGAAATTGAGACAGTTGAACGAGAAATTCAATTGAGATCCGAATTGACAAGAATCAGATGATGTTTTTAGATCTAATCACTACCTTTGTATTTTCTTTCTTTGTTTTTCTTTTCTTTTGTCATTTATTTTTATTTTATTTTTACTTGTTTATTATTTTTTCTTTTTGTAAGTATTGCATTTACATTTTTAAATTTTAGCATATAGTCTGCATTTAGGTTGCATGAGAAATGGCCTCGATCATCTAGCGGTAGATTAAATAGAGAGTCTTCATCACCTTCATCGTCAGTCAAAATGACCGAGAACCAAAATGAAAATCCACATGCCCGAGTTGAAAATCTATTTGATCATGAAGAGAACGAGTCTCAGCATGACGATCTTAATCATCCTAGACACTCAGACAATTCATGAATCCAACTAGGATAAGATCACTATCTTGCATTATTTTCCCCAGATGCATCACGTTTCAATTTTAAACCAGGTGTCATCCAACTTTTACCCACATTCCACGGTCTAGAATCAAAAATCCTTATCAACACTTAAGGGAATTTGAAGATGAGGTATGTAACATTTGTACAGACCAAAATTACAGCATGAATATAATTCGATTCAAGTTTTTTCCCTTTTCTTTAAAGGATAAAGCTAAAATTTGGTTGCAGAATCTTAGGTTAGGATCCATCAGAACATGGGATGATTTGCAAAAGTAATTTCTAAAAAAACAAAAAAAATTCTCCTCACATGACAAACTCCTTTAAAAGGAGAATCACAACTTTCACACAAGAGTCGGGGGAAACACTTTATCAATATTGGGAGAGGTTTAAAAAGATAGTGAATGTTTGTCCACATCACAGGTTTGAAACATGGAGGTTGGTTGCCTACTTCTAAGAAGGTTTAACACCCCAAGGTGGACAAGTAGTTGAAATGATGTGTAATGGTGAATTTAGGGATAAAAATCCCGAAAATACACTAGATTACCTAGAACACATAGCAGAGAATACACAATAATGGGACACAGTTGGCACTTATGAGTCGTCTGTAAAACAACAGCCATCTGGTAGAGGTATGTTTAACATTAGGGAATATCATGACCTATCTGCTGAGTATGCATCTCTAACTAAAAAAAATTGAGGCATTAGAAATGAGGAAGAGTGATAATGCCAAGTCAGTTCAAGAAGTCACATGTCATATCTATAATTCAAATGAACATGTCACACAAGCTTGCCCAACCTTGCAAGCCCTGCAAGAATGTCTTCATGATCAAGTCAGTTCCATAAACACTTTCAATAGACCAAATCCAAACCCATACTCCAAAACCTACAATTCTGGTTGGAGAAACCATCCAAACTTCAATTGGAGGAATGATCACCAAGCACAACCATCGTAACAACCTCCCCAAGTACACCGGAATTTCCAAAACTCCCAAAGTTATGCACCATATGTCCCACCGCCTAGAAAAACCCTTGAGGATACCTTGCACACATTCATTGAGAAACAGGAAGCCATCAATAACCAAAATATACAAACATTGATTGATTTGAAAGATACTTTTTCCAAAATCACATTTGCACTAACCATTAATGAGAAAGAAAAGTTTTATGCACAACCACAGCTAAATCCTAAGAATCATCAAAACCCTCACGATGGTAGTTCTGGTAGTCAACATATAGATCATGTCAAATCTGTTATTACTCTTCGCAGTAATAAAGTCATCCACATACCTATTCTTGAACCCCCCCCCCCCCGTGAAGTTGAAAATAAATCAGATTCTAAGGGTAAAGAATGGGTTGATGAACCATTACCTATCATTGATGATAACAATTTTTCTCATGCACCTTCATTTCTTCAAGCATTAAAAATAAAGAAATTAAACAATTCCCCAGAGATATATGAAATATTCAAACAGGTAAAGGTCAATATTCATTTGTTGGATATTATACAATAGATACCATCTTATGCCAAATTTCTAAAAAACTTGTGCACCGTTAAAAGAAAACATCATGTAAGAAAGAAAGCTTTTCTAGCTGAACATGTAAGTTCCATTCTCTTAACTAATAATGCATTAAAATACGAAGACCAAAGGCTGTGCAAGAATGTGGCTGTCGAGTTTTATGGATCATTCCAAAATCTTTGGCAGACAAAAACCTCATCGGAAAATCAAATGGAGAAGAATGCATTGCCTCAGGTATGTCTGAAAGACTTACTGAAATGATTAATCATGATGACGCTTTTATTGCTTTACCAGGTGGGCTAGGCACGCTGGAAGAAATATTCACAGTGGCATTATGGGCGAAATTGAACATTCACCAAAAACCCATTGGATTACTTATTGTTGATCATTTTTTTGATTTTCTTTTAGTATTTTTTGTGGATGTCAAAAGACTTGAGTTCATTTCGAAACCGGTAAAAGATGTCGTCTTAATTGTAAGAAAAACTGATGTATTAATTGATCAACTCTTAACTTATGAACCAAAAATCGACCCCATTATTTCCAAGTTGAACTGGTCTAATAATGATCGTGGCAAGAAGCGTAGAGTGGACTTTGATCTTAATCTGTGATTTTTCTTTTAAATAGTCGTAGATTCAATTGTCAATTCCACACTAACCAGGTGATGTCTTCTAAACTTTGTTTCTTCTTATTCAGATATTGGGGACAATGTCTCAATTTTGTTGGGGGGACGGGAACATGGGATAGTTGACTAGATAGTTTTTATTTTATGTTTCATTGTTGTGTTTTTCTTTCAAAAAAATATTTTCGTTTTTGTGTTGTTGTTTTATGTAAAAAAAAAACAAAAAAAAACAAAAAAAAAAAAAAAACTACACACAAATTAACAATAAATTTTTGAGTAACCAAATGGAATTGTTGTTCAGAGATGGTAGTGTAAGGAGTTTTCGCTCCTAAGATGTATCTCAATTTAATTCATAACAAGTTATTTTTTCTTTCCTTTTGAATCATTTAAATTTATGATTTCTCCATAATATTGATTAAATTTGATCTTCATATGCTCATTTGACATGTATTATCAACATACAGGTAACATATGAACATGGGTTGTAAGTGAAAATTTTGTAATATTCAGTTCTCTAGTTTGTTGGAGGTAGCACCTAAAGGCAGTGGAATTTGTGTTTTTAATAAATAAAAAAAAAAAACTAATCATGCTTTTACTTAGTAACCGGACATCTTGCCTCACCAAGCAGTAATTATTCGCATATAACGGTAGAGCTTGAGTTAGTTTTTTAAAAAATGATAATAATCAAGGTTTTACTTAGTATCCGGACATCTTACCTCGGTAAGCAGTGATTGTTCGAGTAAAACGATAGAGCTTGAGTTTGTAAAAAAAATGTGTTTTAATAAGTTCGATTTCGTAGCTTGTCTAACTCGAGTAATTAAGTTTGTAGGGTTGTTTTTAACACTTAGTGTCCTAAGGCTAACTAGTTTGGGAGTCACTGATCCAAAACTCGTTACATGGGATAAATAGAAAGCTTCAGAAAATCATACAACTTTTCTTTTTAATATCTAAGATCCGAGCAATTAAGTCTGTATGAGTGTTTTAACACCTAGTGCCCTAAAGCCAACTGGTTTGACAATCGTTATCCCAAAGCTCGTTACATGGGATAAATAGAAAGCTTCAGAAAATCATACAATTTTTCTTTTTAATATCTAAGATCCGAGCAATTAAGTCTGTATGAGTGTTTTAACACCTAGTGCCTTAAAGCCAACTGGTTTCACGATCGTTAGCTCAAAGCTCGTTACAAGGATTGAATATGTATTATTATTTTAAAAAAATTGTATATAAATAAATTATCATTGTCAAAAGGTGTAAATTCTGATATAAATTTAGGATAAAAATATTACTCTCTTTTCAACAAGACCTGTAAATATTGTGGACATAATGAATTGATTGATACTTGTTTTATGTGTGTATAGAAGAATAGTAAAAAGTATAAGACAATTTACTTATTTGATTATTTATAAAGAAAGAAAACAATTTTAACTTGGATAAGAATTTTTCTTTTAAGTTTTCGCTTAAATTACTAGGGACTAGTAATAAGTTGATTGAAGGTGTGATGAGTATTAAAAAGTGTACACTTAATAAATGAGAAACTAATCATTTTACACTTATAATTTCATTAATCCCCTTAATTTAGCACATTTGTTAAATAATAATTATATTTATGTTTTATTATGATTTTTATTTCTTATGTAGGTGAAATAATACTTTGGATGTATAACTAGAAAATGGACGTGACATTTGGATTTTGGAGGCCAAAAACTTAAAAGGGTGTTCTAACGTTGTACAATTTCAGAAATTGCAATCCTGCGTAATTTTCGTATTTTGGCCATAAATTTTTACTCCGATATCAGATTGAGGCGATTCTAGTTTCAGATGAAAGAAGACTCAAATATCTACAACGTTGTTCTTTATAATAGTTTCTAGTTCTGAAATTTTCAAAGCTGAAATTGATGAAAAATCCAATGTATACCATTTATAATAATTTCGGTGGATGGCATGTTTCCACATGCAATTGTCTTCAACAATTGTATTTGCAATTGTTGAAGACGCTGAGCAATTGTTGAAGACGCTGAGCATCCTCTATAAATAAGAGGATGCTCATCACATATTTTTTCATGCTTTCTCTCAATTCTCTAATAATGTTTTGGGAGAGAGTGTCTTGTGTGTTTTAATTTTTTTTAAAAAGTTTTCTTGTAATTTCTTTTTCTTTTAGTAATAAAATTATGAGTGTTTTTATTCAAATCATAAGTAGCTAATTTCATACTGCTGTGGTAAAAGGGTGAAGTTTTTAATATGAAATTTAGATTAATCTCACTTATATTATAATATATAAATTATAATCTAATGATTAATACTCAATTTAAATCTGGATTAATTATTGACAAACTTTGTTACTGTATATATGGCTAGTTTTATTTATTTGGTAAAATTAAGTATCTAACTGGACTTGTTATAGATAAATTTTATCACCGCCTTTATGGTTGATTTTATTTGTTTTGGCATAATTAATGCCTGAAATAAATTAATTAGGTAATAATGACAATTTATATATTATAAAGAGTGAGATTTCTAAATTTGAAATATTAAAAGTAGATCCACTAGCCCCATCATTTCATTTTATTGTTGCAGTCCAATTAAAAAAATTTCATTCATTCCAAAAAAATCCAGTCTTTTTATTTTTACTCAATTATTATTTTATCCTATTAAATCTATTCCCTGAGGATCGACCCCGGACTTACCGGGTTATTTTATTACTTCGGTACTTTTATACTTGGGAGTACATAACCACTTTGTGAGTGTGTCAGCAACTCTGATCTTCTCTTCGAAGAGAATTTAAACGAGACTATGTGTTTCTTACAAAACAAATAATGGTTGCAAAGACCTTGTGCAGCATCCTTGGTAAGCTCTTTCTTGGTTAGAATAGACAACTCTCTCTCACTCATATGACCAAGTCTCTGGTTCCACAGATTTTGAAAAGCCTCTTTTTCAGCTAAAATGAGATTGTCTGCACAAATCTTCACATGAGTCTTGTATAGTGTGCCGCAAACATATCCTCGGACGACAACCATGACACCTTTTGTCATTCTTCATGTGTCATTTCTAAAGTGACTATCATAGCACTGTTTGTCGGCTATCTCGGAGAGTTCATTCAGCCGAAGTTCTAGAACATGTAGGACATCCTTCAAAGTTAATGTACATCCAAAATTTGTTCGCAATTGAATATCACCAATTCCTACTATCCCAGAGGAACTGATATTTCCCATCTTCACTTTTCAAAGTCTCATACTTTGTATGTTGTGAAGAAATCTTTGTGAGAAGTGACGTGATAGGATGCTGCAGTATCTACTACCCACTCAACATCTTGGGTTGCGGTGTAAAGGTATGTCTCTTCCAGCATGGAGCATATGGCTACATATTCTGAGACAACTATTAGTGTCACTCATTCGTTATTATTCGGCTAGAAATTGCCTTGGTCCTGCTCTCGTTGCATTTTTCGGTAATTCTTCTTTAAGTGGCCTTCTATGCCACAATGATAGAACTTATAGGTAGGCATCTTTCCATCTGAGGATCTACCTCTGGTTGTGCTTCTGCCTCTCCCTCTTTCTCTTCATTGATGTCTTCCTCGAGTCTCCATGATGAAGGCTTTTATCTATTCTGAGCCAACATCTTTTCTCTTGTACTCTTCATTCGAAAAGACATCTTTTACCATAGGCATGGTCAGATTGCCTCCTGAAGCCGAATTACTGAGAGTAACCACCAATGTCTTTCAGCTATCAGAAAGTGAACTGAGTAGTATGAGAGCTTGTACTTTATCTCTCAGGTTCATGTATACTGCAGACAGTTAATTCACCAGGCTCTGGAACTCACTAGTGTGTTCTACAATGAAAGTTCCACTTCGTAGCTTTAAATTCACCAAAAGCCTCATTAACAGGGCTTTGTTCCTAGCATTCTTGGCCTGGTACATGCTTTCCAGCTTCATCCATATTTTGTAAGCATTTGTATCATGTGTTTATTAGAGTTGGTGCTCAGAGTGCCAATCCAGATCGTATTTATGTCCGATTCATAAATACGAGCAATTCAATTTTCCATAATATTACTAATTTAATGGTAGCACCCTTATCTTGTATACATTTATTCGATCTAATTACGATTAGCTATCTGATTATGATTAGATCGAAACTAAATATGGTTTAGTGATACGTGTATATTTGTAACATCCCGGGTTATTTTAGAATATTAGCATAAATTTTATTTCCGCGCGTGAGGCCGCGTCCGAGCGCGAGGCTTATTTTTACAAAAAAAAAATGGGCACTTTTTATGGAATTAATTGTGAGTTTTTATTAAATTAAGTTTGAAGGATTAAATTGATAATTACCAAATTAGTGTTTATATATACATATTTATCTAGACTCTTCTCACACACAAATATATTATATATATATAACACACACACACGTGGGACACTTAATACCCACACACGCACGGCTCACACGCAAAACACACACGTTTTCTTATATCACACACACAAAAACCAGAAAACAGAGAAATGAAGAAGAAAATCCAAGAGAGAAGAATCGAGAGAGTGAGAGAGGCTGAGAGAGAGAAGGATGGAGAGGGAGGAGTTTCGGCCACATCTGGTCGTATCTCCTGCTGCCGGCGAGTCTCCGGCGTGGTGATGGCGAGCTGGCAGTGAGAGAATGAGATAGCATGGGTTGAACCGTGGAAATAGAGAAGAGAGCCGAGAGTCAAGGCCAAAAGAAGAGAAAAGCCGAGAGAGTAGAAAGAGAGAGATGGAGAAGAGGAAGAAGGCCGAGAGGAATGGAGAAAGGGTGAAAGGGACCGAGAAAGAGAAAGATAAGTACACTATGTTATGATTTCCTTGATTTTAATAATTTGGGTTTGAAATCAAATTCGAATATGGTAAAGAAATGAATTGGAATCATGATTAAAGTGATTAAAATAAGTAATCTAGCATGAAAATAAAAGAAATTTGTTGAATTTAAAAGATTTAAGTTGATAGAAAGTAAAAGAAGAAACAACAATAACCCTAGAAAATTTACGGATTTTCTTTAAGAGTGCTAAATAATTAAATTGGAAGTAATATGAGGTGGTGAATATTATATTCGGGTGTTTACTTATGCATTTTGTGACAATTAAGTATGGGTTAAGATTGATTTGGTCAGGTGGCCTAATAGTAGAGGTGTTGTTTGGAAGGAGGGAATTTTATGATTTGGTAATATTGTAACTATGGATTTAGTATTTAGTGGTGTTGAGGTTGGTATTAAAATGTAAGTCATATTTTATGTTAGTTATTATATTTGAGTCTGATTTTGATGATGGAAATAAAGCTAGAATCTTGTGTATGTGAAGGCATAGTTATAAAGGTTAGTGAAGATATAAAGAAAACTTAATGATGGTGTGTGCTGGGTGATAATTGCGATTCAGCTTCTGTATAAATTGTTATGTTTAGAATTTTATTTGGAATTAGCATTGGAAACTTACATTGAACGTGTGTGTAGTGACGGTAAAACAAGAAATGGAAATTAGGCGTTACAAATGTATAAAATAAGAATGCTTAAGCATAAAGTTATAATTTTGGGAAGTGATTGAGTGGGCCTATGTGTTAAAATAAATTCTTATGCATGATTGTGAATGACTATTAAGTAAAGCAAATGAGTAAATGAGAAGATTTAATATATTATAAGGCACATAATTAATTTAGCGAAGTAAAGAGATTATATGTATAATGAATGAGACGTGTGCGTAAAGGTATGTATATATATAATAGTTAATGATATGGTTTTTGTATGTGTATCAACTTGAAGTTTACCTTTATGTTAGAACTAGAAGTTAAGAATTGAGCTTATAAGTTTACTTAGTAATGAAGCATGTAAATATGTAAAGAGCATGTTATGGAATCATTGAGTTGGTATAAGTAAATTGCTAATGAATGTATTTATAATGTATGGGTATAATTATGATGTTTGAATTGATATAGAACAGAAACTCAGAATTGAATGTATATGCATATTTGTGTATTGAGACTTTCATAAGTTGAGTTGAAGCATAAGAAATGAGTATGCATATATGAGTGTACGATTTTCAGAAACTGATGGAAGTTAAGATTTATTTTGAAATCTTAAGTGTTTAAAAGAAAATTTTCAAAAGTTTTTAAAATGAATGGTTTTCAGAAACTGTTTTTACAGTTTTAAGAAATAGAACATGGTTTTATGGTTTTCGGGGCATGAGGTAAAACCTCACCCCATTATGTAACTATTACAGTTGGAATTGACGGATACAGAGGACATGTGCACATGTAGGGCCAGGATGGCGGCTTAGGATCGTGTACCTGGTCCCTAGTATAGAGCTTGGGTGGTAGCATTGATCCGCTCCCCCAGTTCTAGTGGTGGTTACGTTGCAGTTGAGCTATTGTCCTGGACGTGACTACACCCAGTTGAGTTGTTGTCCTGGGTGTAGGGCTCTACGTTGCAGTTGAGTTGTTGTCCTGGACATAGAGCACCACCAGTTTCAGAGATGCCCAGTTGAGTTATGATCCTGGGCATAGAGCACACCCAATTGAGTTATGGTCCTGGTGTAGAGAGACAACCAGTAGAGTTATGGTCCTGGACGTAGAGCAGCTTTCAGTTTTCAGATTTTTCAGTACACAGATTTCATATCATCAGTACGTAGTTTTCAAAAGTCAGATTTTAGTAAACAGTTTTCAGAAAACAGATTTTAGAAACAATTTCCAAAAACCAGAGATTTTAAGTATGTATTCATAAAAATAAGTTTTGTTATGAGACCTTTAAATAGAGTTTCAAAAAACAGTTTTCCAGAAAAGGTTTTCAGAAAATATCTTCTAAATGATATTACATGTTAAAGTTGAAAATAGTTTACAAGTTATGCATATAAATCATACATTCTGGTTTTCATTTGAAAGCATATAGTTGGTATAAATGCATAATGGCATGATTGCATCGATACGTATATCCGGTTAATATCTGTGTGTGTGGCATGATTATATAAAAGTAACAATTTGTTAAATACTAGTGTATGATAGCATTAGTTTAATTAAATGTGTATATATGATAGCATGAGTTTAATTAAATGTGTATATATATATATATATATCAATGATGATTGTATGAGTTGTATTCTTACTTAGAAAGAACATATTGTAAGGATGTTAGAACATGATGAAAAGATAACATATGCATGCATACATGGTTAGTGATAGTGGATTAAATGTTTGAGAGGAATAAAATTTTAGTATAACCGATTTGATGATATTTCAAGATAGTAAAAGTAAGAAAGTTATTATAATTGTCTAATCTAGACTAGCACAGAGTATACAGAAAAGTAAAGAGAAAAATCAGAGTAGCGCAGCAGAAGTGTGATGGATATTGGTATGTTAGTTAGTAAAATAGAACTTGATGTATTTATTATGGGTGATTGTTATATATATAGTAAGCAGAAGTTAAAGCATGCGTTTGGTCAGATAAAAAGGTTTAGTAACGAGTAATATGTTTGTAAAACGGATAAGGGCTAGAAAACTAACTCAGATTTAGTATATATAATTGCATGGTTACTTAGACAGCCCAGGTTAATACAGAAACAGGATTCGGACTTTGTGTGTGTTTGACGCTCAAGGAATGAGCATAGTTACTTACTGAGTCTTATGACTCACTATTCTACAGATTTTGAGTTTTGCAGGTTGGTGACCCGAACAGTCGACCATAGCCTTCAGAGCTTAAGGAGCCGGATAGCAGCATTGCAGTCAGCCAGTCACCTGGTCTTGGGGGGATTTAAGTATAGTTGTAAAGAGTTCAAGTCTGTATAAGTTATGATTGTAAAAGTTTTTATTTATACGTATTTTCGGGCATGGAGCCCAGTTGTATTAAGTCTTGAGATTATTATTTTAGTGTCATGTTATGTATTGGGCCCTATAGGTTGTCTGGGGTGCTGGACTTTGATACAGGTTGCTCGATTTTAGCAGAGGTCATGTTGAAATTTCGGCAGAGTCGGAGGCTTATGGAGGCTGGATTAGCCTATCTCCTGCCGGTAACATCTCGGCTTAGGCGGGATGTTACAATATTAGACAAAGACCATAGGATTTACAATGTAGTGCGCAGTTACAACGTAGCTTGTAATTGACATTGGGAAGCGCACTATAAGATGTATATCCTTAAATAAAGTTCCTGGTCAAGATTTACTAACACGGGTCGGTTAGTAAAATCCGCTAAGACCAGTACATGTCGTATATCGTGACTTGGTCCGATGGTTTATCCCAGTGAACCATGAGTCTCAGGAGACTCGTATAGACATGTAGGTGTTTATTTGATAAGACACTGAATGACTCACTGAAGGTTTCCTAATAGATGGTACACCAACGTCAATAAGAACCTTCTCGAGTTGAGCGAGCATAGTGGTCCTTCGACTTGATATACCACAGTGGGATATATGAGTTATCCTCCATACTTTGATGGCAATCACGTCACCGATCTATTTAGATCAGACCTCTGTCTGTTCGTTGGGTGTGGACTGATACTCATGATATCCAGTGTGTATCAAGATATGATCCGTCAGTCCTGTGTACAGGGCATAGGCATTCGCACATGTTTATGATCTAGTAAATCCATGGCTGTGGTTTAACTTTGGAAATCAGTTCCGAGTATTATTTAGAGATCGTAAATGAAATGTCGACTATATTATACCGAACTGGTTTGACATTTTTATCTATACCTCAGGTATAATATGGATAGCCTGTGACGGAGGGATTATACCTATGCAGTGACCTCGGCTTGCATAGTTTAGCGAGATAATCAGTGGTCATCATAATCCATGAGTGGGTGGATTATGGACACGAAATTGGATTTCGTGACGGATAAACCTAAACTTAGAGAGTCTCACAATATGAAGTGTACTCGTTAAGCACTTGGGCAACACGATATGAATAATATCGATTATTCATAATACTTCACCAGATTAAATGAGTTAATTCGGATCGTTTAATCGGTTAAACGATAATACATGCATTAGGGGATTTTATCCGATAATAATTATTGTGTATTTGTATTTGATACATAATACGATTAGATACACATTAATTATTCGTCAAATGAGATTTTGACACATGCCATAAATATATGAATTTGTTATTTATTGTAAATAAAAATACATATATAATAATAATTATATTAATTAATTATTTATATATTTAATTGTTAAATATTTCAATAATTAATTAATTAAACTTTTTCCATAAATGTTATAGAATTTGTCCAATTATTATTTGTACACATGGCATGAATTTATTAGGCTTATTTGTGCAAATTTGATTTGCCAAGATTAAAGCTTATTTTGATTTAATTGATTTAAATCACTAAAATGATCAAAAAGCCCCTAAGTGTCGGTCATCTTCTTCTTTTTAAAATGAAAATTTTTCTTTTGCTTCGAATGGAAGCACATGACCGAAACACACACCAAATTAGCTCTCAAGTTATCTTTGATGATTCAAGGAAGAAAGAAAGGAAAAATCAAGAATAAAGCTTTAGGAAATTGAAGCATTAGAGGTAATATTCAATATCTCTAAGCTTAAATGTTTGTTTCATGTTCTTGGTTAAGCTAGATGGATTCTAGGTTTTCCTTTTTTTTTTCTTAGAATTTGGAGCTTTATAGTTTGGTGGATGAATTAGAAGGATTTAAGCATGTGTGAAAGTATATCGAAATAGATTATAGTAATTTGAGTTCAATTTATTGTTGGACAACCTTGTTGTCATTCTAGAGTGTGATAGCCACTCTTATTATGCCTAGAATTTTTCTAGAGTTCTTCATGTGTGGTGACTTTGGATTGGTGTTGTGGATTAATTGGATTAATCTTGAATTTTGGATTTAAAGCATGAAAATTGTCAATTTAGTGTTCTGGATCAGATCTAGAAAATTAAGTGCATATGTTGATGTATTTGATGTTATATTAGTGTAATGGATGTGTTTTGGGAGTTGGAACAATTGGAGGAAATTATTTTCGAGTTGAAATAAGCGAAAACGATCAAATAGGCGTTATCGGGTGACTTTTGAGTCAACCGGGTGACGGCTGCCCAAACAGTGAATCTGTCACTGCTCGGGCATCCCATGAAATGTCCTGACACTATTGGGACTGATCTGGCCAGTCCCATAAGTGTCGGGTGGTCGGTTCAGTCAAAAATATGTTTTACGTCATTTTGCAAAAAAACAAGTTTTCGTAAAAGTTTCGCGACATTTCAACCTTATTTATGTTGATATTAGATATTGAATAAATAGGTTTAGGTGAAATATGAATAAATTATTCATATCAGTTATTGAATAATTTATTCGGTAATTTGAAAAAGTTTTAAATTATGATTTCGCCCAAACCGCGCTTCCGCTGCGCCCATTCCCAAAAACCCCAACAGTGTTACGTGGTGAAAGATATTGTGGCTGATTCACTGTCTAATCTGACTGAGAGTTCTGTTGTTGAGTTTATTTCAGTCACTCTCTTTTAAAGAATTTGGTCTCGCTCCCTCTTTCTCGATATTTTCAGTGCAAATAATCTATAATCCAAGACCTCCAGAGGGAGTAATTGGTTACTGTCAGCTTGATCATCGAACCAGAATATGAATCTTCAATTTTTATTTTAAATTAAAGCTTAAATGAAAATAGGATAAAATCGAGGCTGATTTTCACAAATTGGAGGTCACCGTTACGCCTGAAAAGGTCGAAAATGGTGGATTTGACTCTTCGTTGGTCCAAATCGACACAGGGGCCAATTTGTAAATTTCTGAAACTTCTTAGGTTTAAATATAACTTTCAGAGACTTCAGGGAGCTCAATGTAAATTTTATCAGAAATGATGTCGTGGCAGCTGACTGTTTCGGGTAAGCTGACATGGTAGATGATGAGGCGGTTGAATGTACCTGAATGGTTGATGTGGTAGTTGATTGTACCGGAACTACTGACATAGGGCTGACGTGGAGGGTGACTGTACTGGAATCGATGACATGGCTATGACGTGTCAGCTGACTATACTGG